>WFMF01000152.1:287330-385671 GCA_011033025.1 Beroe forskalii
ACAACAGAATTGAATATGAGGAAACCATGAACACTCTCAACATTGACACTACTAAGAGCTATTCATATGGTTACTCCACAGACAGCAGTGATGATTGAGGTGACCAGTTAAATATGCCTACTAATCTGCAGAAGTTGTACCTTTGTTTGTGTTGAGATTTGGAGTGCATATTTGTATCGTGCTCAGTTTATAACAGGGGAAATCAGGCCTCAAAAGTTAACTACAACATACTAAAGAGTAAAAAGTAAAATAAAATAAAATAAAATAAACAATTATGTAAAGATGCAGACGCCGACTCTAATGGTACTAATACAATGATATTGGAATTATTTTTATTTCTAGTTTTATTCACTTCCATTGCATTTTTCAATGTCATTGTAGTATTGTATGCATTAAATGTTTGTTTCATTTTCAATAACATCAAAGCTCATCAATTCATTTTACCAAATTTGCTAACTCTGAATGGCGCACAAATGAGGCTCGAAGTCAATATTCGTGTAACTTTCTTTTGTTAAGGGTGTGAACGCGCTGCAAGCCTACACACGCCACGCAAGCCACACAAGGATAAACGTGTTTAACTTCCCCAACCAGCGCCCTGTTCTGCGCGCGCGCCGCAGTTCCTCCTCAGAACAGCCGTAGGCCGCGCGAGCCGCGCGCGTAAGCACGTGGTTACACAGTGCAAACAGGGATATACGTGTTTATAGCTTCTTAAAGCCGCATAGCTATAGGTGTGTGTACGCGCGCGGCGCTTTCCTACGGGACACTATAGGCCAGTTTCGCGATGCGCGGCACTAGGGAGATTTTACATCGCGCGTCAATTTAGAAAGTGTACCCTGTTTAGGGCTATCTAATAGATTGTCATATTCTCTTCAACAGTTTTTCTAATTCAGTTAAGTCTGAAGATTATCACAGTGTGTTTCATTTTCCCGAATCCCGAAATTTAGCATGATTTCTAGGCCACCAAACTTGGGCAATTTGCCATGCCTATAACTTTTTTCTACTCGAGTCTACCACGGACAGACTTATATCCCCTTACACGTTGAACCCTTGCTGACAAGATCCAATCAACCTCATAGCGCGGAGAAGCGCGGAACATGGTCAAATCGGCCTTCAAAGATTGGTAGGTTATCGAAAAATGGCACGCGCTATTGCCCGAATACGTGCAATGACGCGTGTCATCTTAACAACGCATCCATCTTTGACGGCCGATTTGACCATGTTCCGCGCTTCTCAGCGGAATAAGAACGTTTGGATGTTGTTGGCAAGAGTCTAAAAAGGAAGAGGGTGAAAGTCTGATAAGAGTAGGATTCGGTGGTAAAAAGTTACAGACACGACAAGTCCCGTAAAATAAGCTCAAATGTTCGCTATAACGCAGCTAAGATAACCACGAGAAAAGAGAGTATATGTACATATTTCAAAGCACAAAGGATAATCCCCATTTGGAAACCATAAACAGAACAAAACTTAAAACACATGAAAGCCAACTTTAGATTACTGCAAAATATGGTTATTTTACTCCGAATAATACTCTTATCATTCCATTGAAAATTGAAGGGAGCATTCAGCCTACTGAAGTACTTAAATATGCTCATTAAGTTGATATCCCGAAAAGCTGATTAAATATGAAGATGGACAGAATCACATTCATGAGCTTCAAACTCAAAACAATTATTCACTGTGACTATTTTATCTGTACAGTGTACCTATTTCATGTTTGATAGTGATACCCTTTCGAAGACTGAAGAGTTGCTTTAGTTTCGCACTGATCACTGCATGAGTACTGCACCTGGTTCATCATCACAGTCCTGAGGCACGACTAGGGTTCCCTGAAGAAGATCTCAGTAGTCATGGGTTAATTTGAGAAGTTCAAGGAACCAATTTATCCCCATCTCCCTACCTGAGATAAACGTTTTTTAAGATCAATCGAGGAACAGAGAACCTTATAACGTTTTAGGGCACTCAGGGCACAGGGCACTACGTCAGGGCACCAGGGCACTACGTCAGGGCACCAGGGCACTACGTCAGGGCACTGATCAGGGCACCCTAGTGCCTACGTCAGGGCACCAGGGCACTACGTCAGGGCACTGGGCCACTACGTCTATGTTATGTGATATTGTTATTCTATTGTTTTGAAGGGTTTATTGTTATTGTAAGGATACTATTATGATTTTATTGTGATTTAGGAGCAATCTGAAATCGTGTACTAATCTGTAATCGTGTATTCAATACATACTAGATACCTACACTTAAGCCAGTATTTTATTTTTAAAAATTATTTTGTTTATTTTGTGTCCTGAATATTTTAAGGCTATCATAAAACAGTAGGTGATGTGTTTCATTCCACAATGCGCCCTGTGACCACTAATTAATAGATTTTGTAACGGAAAGTATCATAGATTATACATAACCGCAAGCACCAGGCATAGGCTCGTCTTTCAATATATCCTAAGTTGATTATTGAATTAATTGCATCATTCTGGGCTCCACAAAATGTATGTCGACAACAAAAAATATATTCGTGGTGTGTCCTATTGTTATTTTAAGGCTCTGAAGAAGGACACCAGGGCACTACGACAGGGCACTGGGCCACTACGTTATGTCTACGTTATCTGATATTGTTCTGAATGGTCTTATTATTGTTGTAAGTATACTATTCTGATTCAACTGTTATTCCAAGGATCTTATTGTTATTCTTGGGTTCCTATTGTTATTCTAAGAGTCATTCAACGTTGGGGCACTGGGCACTTCGTCGGGGCACTGGCTCACTGGGGCACTATGTCTACGTCATGTGATATTGGTATTCTATTGTTTTGCACGGTTAAGGCCATGGTTCTGTTTATCATTTTAAGGATCCTATTGTTATTCTATTGTTATTCTATGGATCCCATTGTTATTCTATGGCCTCTATTGTTATTCTAAGATTCGAAGGGTCCTATTGTTATACTGTTATTGCTGTTACTGTTAGGGTCTCATTGTTATTATTAGTGCCCTATTGTTATTCTAAGGGTCCTATTCTCATACTAAGGATCCTATTGTTATTCCAAGGGTCCTATTGTTATTCTAAGGCTCTTATTGTTATTTCAAGGGTCCTATTGTTATTTTAAGGGTCCTATTGTTATTTCAAGGGTCTTATTGTTATTTGAAGGGTCCTTTTGTTATTCTAACGGTCCTTTTGTTATTCTAAGCGTCCTATTGTTATTTTAAGGGTCTTATTGTTATTTTAAGGGCCCTATTCTCATACTAAGGATCCTATTGTTATTCCAAGGGTCCTATTGTTATTCTAAGGCTCTTATTGTTATTTAAAGGGTCCTATTATTGTTATTCTAAGGGTCCTATTGTTATTTTAAGGGTCTATTGTTATTTTAAGGGTCCTATTGTTATTTTAAGGGTCTTATTGTTATTTTAAGGGTCCTTTGTTATTCTAACGTCCCTTTTGTTATTCTTAGCGTCCTATTGTTATTTTAAGGGTCTACTTGTTATTTTAAGGGTCCTATTGTTATTTTAAGGGTCTTATTGTTATTTGAAGGGTCCTCTTGTTATTCTAACGGTCCTTTTGTTATTCTAAGGGTCCTATTGTTATTTTAAGGGTTTTATTGTTATTCTAAGGGCCCTATTCTCATACTAAGGATCCTATTGTTTTTCCAAGAGTCCTATTGTTATTTTAGGATCCTACTGTTTAAATTCCAAGGGTCCTATTGTTATTTTAAGGGTCCTCTTGTTATTCTAAGTGCCTTATTATTATTATTCTAAAGTTCCTATTCTTATACTAGAATCCTATTATTAATCTATGGTTCCTTGTTATTATAAGATTCTAAGGGTCCTATTGTTATACTTAGGGTTCTGCTGCTATACTGTGAGGGTCCCATTTTTATTATTAGTGCCCTATTGTTATTCTAAGGGTCCTATCCTCACACTAAGGATTCTATTGTTATTTCAAGGGTCCTATTGTTATTCTAAGGCTCTTATTGTTATTTCAAGGGTCCTTTTCTTATTCTAACGGTCGTTTTGTTATTTTAAGGACCTTATTGTTATTCTAAGGGTCCTATTCTCATACTGAGGATCCTATTGTTATTCCAATGGGTCGTGTTGTTATATGAAGGGTCTTATTGTTATTTTAAGGGTCCTTTTGTTATCTAATTGTCTCATTATTATTCTAAGGGTCCTATTCTAACACTTAAAGGAACCTATTGTTATTGTTAGGCCTCTATTGTTATTCTAAGAGGTATTGCCCGGGTGCCCGGACGTAGAATGACTCTTAGAATAACGATGCGACCCCAAGAATAACAATAGAACCCTTGAAAAACAGTAGAGTACCAATATCACAATCACATGACGTAGTGTCCCAGTGCCCTTAGAATAACAATAGGAACCTTGGAATATCAAAAGGATCCTTAGTATGAGGATAGGACCCTTAAATAATCATAAGACAATTATAATAACTAAAGGACCCTTGGAATAACAATAAGACCCTTGAAATAACAATAAGAGCCTTAGAATAACAATAGGACCCTTGAAATAACAATAGGATCCTTAGTGTCAGAATAGGACCCTTAGAATAACAATAGGGCACTAATAATAAAAATAGGACCCTAACTGTAGCAGCAGAACCCTAAGTATTATAACAATAGGACCCTTAAATTCCTATAATAACAAGAGGCCTTAAAATAACAATAGGAACCATAGATTAACAATAGGATTCTAGTATAAGAATAGGACCTTTAGAATAATAATAAGGCACTTAGAATAACAAAAGGACCCTTGAAATAACAATAAGAGCCTTAGAATAACAATAGGACCCTTGGAATAACAATAGGATCCTTAGTATGAGAATAAGGCCCTTAAAATAACAATAAGACCCTTAAAATAACAATAGGACCCTTAAAATAACAAAAGGACCGTTAGAATAACAAAATGACCCTTCAAATAACAATTAGACCCTTGAAATAACAAGTAGACCCTTAAAATAACAATAGGACGCTAAAAATAACAAAAGGGACGTTAGAATAACAAAATGACCCTTCAAATAACAATAAGACCGTTAAAATAACAATAGGACCCTTCGAATAACGATAGGACCCTCAAAATAACAATAAGAGCCTTAAAATAACAATGGGACCCTTGGAATAACAATAGTATCCTTAGTATGGGAATAGGGCCCTTAAAATAACAATAAGGCCCTTAAAATAACATAATGACCCTTAGAATTACAAAAGGACCGTTAGAATAACAAAAGGACCCTTCAAATAACAATAAGACCCTTGAAATAACAATAGGACCCTTAAAATAACAATAGGACCCTTAAAACAATAACAATAGGACCTAGGAATAACAAAGGAATAAACCTTAAATAACAATAGGACCCTTAAAATAACAATAAGGCCCTTAAAATAACAATAGGACCCTTAAAATAACAATAGGGCCCTTAAAATAACAATAGGGCCCTTAAAATAACAATAGGACCCTTCGAATAACAATAGGACCCTTAAAATAACAATAAGAGCCTTAGAATAACAATAGGACCCTTGGAATAACAATAGGATCCTTAGTATGAGAATAGGGCCCTTAAAATAACAATAAGACCCTTAAAATAACAATAGGACGCTTAGAATAACAAAAGGACCCTTAGAATAACAAAAGAACCCTTCAAATAACAATAAGACCCTTGAAATAACAATAGGACCCTTCGAATAACAATAGGACCCTCAAAATAACAATAAGAGCCTTAAAATAACAATGGGACCCGTCGAATAACAATAGGACCCTTGGAATACCAATAGGACCCTTAAAATAACAATAAGACCCTTAAAATAACAATAGGACCCTTAAAATAACAATAGGACCCTTAAATAACAATAAGAGCCTTAGAATAACAATAGGACCCTTCGAATAACAATAGGACCCTTAAAATAACAATAAGAGCCTTAGAATAACAATAGGACCCTTGGAATAACAATAGTATCCTTAGTATGGGAATAGGGCCCTTAAAAAGTTAAAATAACAATAAGGCCCTTAAAATAACATAATGACCCTTAGAATTACAAAAGGACCGTTAGAATAACAAAAGGACCCTTCAAATAACAATAAGACCCTTCAAATAACAATAGGACCCTTAAAATAACAATAGGACCCTTAAAATAACAATAGGACGCTTAGAATAACAAAAGGGACGTTAGAATAACAAAAGGACCCTTCAAATAACAATAAGACCCTTAAAATAACAATAGGACCCTTAAAATAACAATAGGGCCCTTAAAATAACAATAAGAGCCTTAGAATAACAATAAGACCCTTGGAATAACAATAGGACCCTTAAAATAACAATAAGAGCCTTAGAATAACAATAGGACCCTTGGAATAACAATAGGATCCTTAGTATGAGAATAGGGCCCTTAAAATAACAATAAGACCCTTAAAATAACAATAGGACCCTTAGAAACAATAACAAGGACCCTTAGAATAACAAAAGAACCCTTCAAATAACAATAAGACCCTTGAAATAACAATAGGACCCTTAAAATAACAATAGGACCCTTGAAATAACAATAAGAGCCTTAGAATAACAATAGGACCCTTGGAATAACAATAGGATTCTTAGTATGAGAATAGGACCCTTAGAATAACAATAGGGCACTAATAATAACAATGAGACCCTAACAGTAACAGCAATAACAGTAAACAATAGGACCCTTCGAATCTTAGAATAACAATAGAGGCCATAGAATAACAATGGGATCCATAGAATAACAATAGGATCCATAGAATAACAATAGGATCCTTAAAATGATAAACAGAACCATGGCCTTAACCGTGCAAAACAATAGAATACCAATATCACATGACGTAGACATAGTGCCCCAGTGAGCCAGTGCCCCGACGAAGTGCCCAGTGCCCCAACGTTGAATGACTCTTAGAATAACAATATGAACCCAAGAATAACAATAAGATTTAGACCTAGCAGGACACCTTATGAATTATTTATATTAGTCTTCACATTTGTGAATTGACTGAAGTATTTTGAAGCTTTTTTGAAGAGGCAGCAATCAGCATAAGAAAGTAGATTCCATCAAAACGTTCATTTCCATAAACTTTTGCAAAATCAATGGTACAAACATATCGAAAAGATACAATCACGAAGTGAATATTAAAGACTCACACATTCTCACATTCTCATGAATCCATTCACATTTGAATGGTAATTGTACGAGTATAACATGATTGGTAATGTGTAAATCATCAGCAACAGACCAATACATCGGAATGTGAACACTGAAGGACCGACCAAAAAAAGTGTACAATATCAAAATTGAGAACGAAAGAACTAGGTACCACTCATGGTGTAGGTACATCGACATTTGCAATTGCAATTACTCTCAAAAATGTATAGCAGCCACATTCCATTCTATACCTGTGTTACGAGCAGACGTCACGTGACATACTTGTCTAGCATATAACGGTGTGCAAATGTACACAGTAATTACAATGTGTTGTGTTGATTGGTATTTGGTGTTCGTTTTTGTTCATTTGCTAAATTCATTAAACGGGTCAGGTAAAACAGGGTAAATAAAGGTAAATAAACACTAAATAGGGTAAATAAACAGGGTAAATAAAAAGGGTAAATAAACAGGGTAAACAAACAGGGTAAATAAACAGTGTAAGCATGTTTAATTAACTTTTGTAACATTCGGTAATTCAGCGTGTCAGAATCCGAATATAAATCTAGAGATGGACTTTCGAAATCTACTGATGGAGTTTTGAAATCTACTGATGGAGTTTCTAGAGAGAGACTTTCGCGCGTGTTTATATAACTCCATCTCTGGTTTCGTAACTCCATCAGTGATGGTTATACGTATACAGCACGCGCGAAAACAACACGGCCGTGTATATAACGTAGTGGCCCAGTGCCCTGTCGTAGTGCCCTGGTGTCCTTCTTCAGAGCCTTAAAATAACAATAGGACACACCACGAATAAGGTTATGAAAATAACACTGAAGTCTTAAGTGTAGGTATCTAGTATGTACTGAAAAACAATAGAATAACAATATCACATAACATAGACGTAGTGGCCCAGTGCCCTGACGTAGTGCCCTGGTGCCCTGACGTAGTGCCCTGTGCCCTGTTCAGGGCACTAATTCAAGGATCAGTGCCCTGACGTAGTGCCCTGGTGCCCTGACGTAGTGCCCTGGTGCCCTGACGTAGTGCCCTGTGCCCTGAGTGCCCTAAAACGTTATAAGGTCTCGAGGAATCCGAAACAGTACAATACGCGCGCCGAGAAATGCGGCGCGCGAAGAGTTTATAATTGCTCGCGGAAAATGCTTTTCTTGATTGAAAGCTCATTTGGGAAGACCCTTTTGAAAATTTATTGCCAAATTGTGACAAAGATGCCACAAAAGTGATTGGAAAGTGATTGGAATGTGATTGGAAAGTGATTGGAATATAATTTGGATAGCAATTGATGGGTTTTAGTTGTGCGCTATTTGTTCAGCGCCTTTAAAACTTGAAATTCAACGCGAATGCGATGGAACAATACTAGCTAAGGGGCGAAGGGGAGAAGTGTAGGTTGTAAGGAGTGATTACATTAACCTCAAAAGACACTCACATGATCATTAGCAATTCCATTTATAGGAGTGGAAGAGGTTCTTGGAAGAAGCCGTTCTTGGAAGAATCGCTGCCGTTACTAACACAGTGCATTCTGATAAGATTGGGAATTAGACAATACAAACACAGTGCATTCTGATAAGAGGGGGAATTAGACGATACAAACACAGTACATTCTGATGAGAGGGGGAATAAGACGATACAAACACAATGCATTCTGATGAGAGGGGGAATAAGACGATACAAACACAATGCATTATGGTGATAGGGGGAATTAGACGATGCAAACACAGTGCATTCTGATGTGAGAGGGAATAAGACGATACAAACACAGGGCATTCTGATGAGAGGGGGAATAAGAGGATACCAACACAGTACATTCTCATGAGAGGGGGAATAAGACGATACAAACACAGTGCATTCTGATGAGAGTGGAATAAGACGATACAAACACAGTGCATTCTGATGTAAGGGGGAATAAGACGATACAAACACAGTACATTCTGATGAGAAGGGGAATTTGACGATCCAAACACAGTACATTCTGATATGAGGGGGAATTTGACGATACAAACACAGTACATTCTGATGAGAGGGGGAATTAGACGATACAAACACAGTACATTCTGATAAGAGGGGAATTAGACGATTACATTCTGATGAGGGGGAATTATACGATACAAACACAGTGCATTCTGATGAGAGGGGGAATTAGACGATAAAACACAGTACATTCTGATGAGTGCATTCTGAGGGGGAATTAGACGATACAAACACAGTACATTCTGATGAGAGGGGAATTTGACGATGTGCATTGTGATGAGAGGGGGAATTAGACGATACAAACACAGTGCATTGTGATGAGAGGGGGAATTAGACGATACAAACACAGTGCATTCTGATGTGAGGGGAATGGGCTAACCTTCTGATGAGAGGGTGGGCATTGGAGTCGGGAGAAAGCCACTGAACTCAAGGGTGAAAGTTCCAAATTTGATATATGTTCAGGGAGGCGTTGATTGTCTTTTAGCAGAGGTGTGGAGTTTAATATGAATGGACTAGGTAGAATCAGATTACAGAGCGGACTAGCAACCTGAAGATGAGTTTTCAAGTTAGTTAAGAAGATAAGGAGAGCTGGTGAACTCTATTGCTTTGTGATTTAAGTAAAAATTGTTCCTATGTGATTCCTATCTAGATGTGATTCTTCTAAGCTTCTATAGACATAAACAGTACCTTTGTTCAGCGAAGTAGCTCCGTGAATAGAGGAGTATAGGTATCCCAGGCTCAGGGTCCTGCACACTTTCCAAGCATGAAGGAGTCAGTCACAGAGTGCACCCTGGGATGAAGGAGTACATCCCAGGATCGAGGAATCTCTTGCAGGAAAATAGAGTCTTCCCTAAGGGGGGGAGTGTCACTGTCCCAATTGTCCCTGTCCCAATTTACTTTTTTTTGAGTTTGGGACTGGTTTTTGGGACAATTGGGACAACTGGGACAATTGGGACAAACAAAAAGTTGAAAAAATCAGTCATTACTCATTTTTCACATTGATATAAGTTTTTCTATCATTGACATGAATGCCATATTCATACTACTATACTAAATGCATATTTTGGTTATGTTTGTTTGCAGTGGTTAAAAGTTCCCACGTCCCTAACCAAAAAACACAACTTTTTGAGCTCCAGTTGTCTCTGTTGGAACCTTCACACTCGAACTCAGTGGCACTTCACAAGACATTCTCCCGACTCCCAAGCCCACCCTCTCATCAGAAGGTTAAAACCTTCTTTTTTGTATTGCCTGATTCCCCCTCCCACTAGAATGCACTGTTTTTGTATCGTCTTATTCCTCCTCACATCAGAATGCACTGTGTTTGTATCGTATAATTATCCCTCCCACCAGAATGCACTGTGTTTGTATCGTCTAATTCCCCCTCTCATCAGAATGCACTGTGTTTGTACCGTCAAATCCCCCCACTTATCAAAATGCACTCTGTTTATATCGTCTTATTCCCCCTCACATCAGAATGAACTGTGTTTGTATCGTCTTATTCCCCCTCTCATCAGAATACACTGTGTTTGTATCGTCTAATTCCCCCCTCATCAGAAGGCACTGTGTTTGTACCGTCAAATCCCCCCACTCATCAGAATGGACTGTGTTTGTATCGTCTAATTCCCCCTCACATCAGAATGAACTGTGTTTGTATCGTCTTATTCCCCCTCTCATCAGAATATACCGTGTTAGTATTGTCTTATTCCCCCTCTCATCAGAATACACTGTGTTTGTATCGTCTAATTCCCCCTCCCTCATCAGAAGGCACTGTGTTTGTACCATCACATTCCCTTCTCGTCAGAATGCACTGTGTTTGTATCGTCTAATTCCCCATCACATCAGAATGAACTGTGTTTGTAGCGTCTGATTGAAAACCCTCCGTGGAGGGGTGCCGCTTTTATGGGCAGGGAATAAATAAATTAAACCAGTAAAAATAATATCAAAAGTCCCTCAACAGGGCACTGCACACCAATTAAGAGATAAAAAGTGATTAAAACTCTGCTAAAACAATCGATAGATTCTAAATGCTCGTGAGGACTACCAAGTCCTGTGTACTAACATGTAGAAACTAGTAAATCATCAAGATTCACGCTCAATCACACAAAAAATCATAATATCACAGTGACTGTCTCCTCCTGAATATCACATCAATCATAAGTGACTATGTAGCACTCCTTGGAACACTACACACTTTACCGTTCCTGATAAAGTGTCTTTTCTCCTTGTCCTCCTCCGACAACCGCTTTACCTCCTTCACCAGCACCCTGGCCTAACTGGACATTTGGCCTAACGCCTTAAACTCAAGAAATACTCAAAAAATTTTGAATTTATCTCTCTCCCCTGACCCTAACCAGTGTTAGGCCAGATGTCCAGTTAGGCCAAATGACCGAATACCGTAGCTGGTCTGCAACAGTTGATGATGCCGTGGTGACTTTAACAGGTCTCGTGACTCCGCCTGGCTTTTTCTGTCCAACACGGCAGACTTCAATTCGAGGCTTCTCTCCCATCGACTGGAACATCTCATCGACCTTGGCGGCCAGCTCCTCATCCTTCTCTTCCTCGAGGCCGAAAATCATGACGTTCTTGGCGCGGTCCTCTCCTTGAACAACGTCCTGCACCACCTTCTTCAACACAGTCTGGTTGACAGCACTCTCCTTCACACTGCCTTGAACTGCTGCACTGTAGGATTTAATCTCCTCCTTCACTGTGCTAGACACTGACGTCTCAACAGCAGACCTGATACTGTCCATCTGCTGGTCTTTCACTGACAATAGTTCTGACTGAAGCTTAATGATAGTCTTCTGGGCATCGATCAGCTCCGCTCCAACACTGTGAGACGTGTTCTTGTAGTCCGTCATGTGCCGCACAAGACTGCTCATTAAACGCACGGATTCACACAACAGCACTGCGGTTTCGTCCTGCCTCGCATTCAGCACAACAGCCGTTGTCAGTTGTCCTGTACTGGTAATCCCAAGTCCGTTGAAGGCTTTATCGAGGAATGAAACACAATTATTCTTTACCAATTTCTGCATTTCTTGGTGCTGGGCATCTTTTGTACTTGTACACATAGCCACACAGTAGCGGTGTAAGTCTTGCTATATCAAACGTGCTGATAAGCGTACTGATAAGAGAGCACTAATAAGCAACGAATGAAAAAGTGATATACTGCAAAAATACTGCGTCTGATTCCCCCTCCCATCAGAATGCACTGTGTTTGTATCGTTATAATCCACTAAAGTTATAAAGTTATAAAGTTATAACCCACTAATCTTCCACTTGTTTTGAATTCTATGTCCTTCCTCCCTTTCAGCTCTAAACTGTGATGCTCGGAATTTCCGGAGTTCCGGGTGGCCCAGCCTTGCAGTTGCAGGCCATTACACACTTTTTCGAGCTAGGGGGGGCCGAGGCCCCCCCTAGATTTTTTCTAGGGGGGGCCTTTTGAAAACTACAGGGGGCCAAAATTTACATATACAAATTTTCATTTTTCATAGCCATAATTTTCACTATTTTGCATAAAAAAGTACTAAAATCATGTTTTATTCATTGATTTTACCCTGACAAAGGGTAAATTTCAGGAAAATTTCCGTCTTGATGAACTAAATTTTCACCTCCTTTCTATGGTCAAATTTTTGAGAAAATCTTAGGTAGGGCCAAGGCCCCCCCTAAGATTTTTCTAGAGGGGGCCTTTTGAAAACTAGGGGGGGGGGGGCCTGGCCCCCCTTAGGGGGGGCCGTGTAGTCCCATGTGCAGTTGTAAGCTGTGAGAGGAACGGTGGGCCGAAACCTCTCCGTTCTCTCTTGCCACCTGCTGATGTAGACATTCTCATCGCAGGTGACGAGGGAGGACCTTACATCTGTAGGGTAACAGGAGATGATTCGCAGTTTAGTTTCTTCCTCCTCCTGTTCCTTGAAATACAAAATCGGTTTGCAGTACTTTGATATGTTTGTAATATACCCATACACCTTTATAGATAAGACCTTGGACTGAACTCGGTCTCGGTCTTGGCTTCGGCTAATAACCTGAATTAGGTCCTTTGCTGAGTTAGGTATGACCATGCAGCCAAACGAAAAGAGGTTTTCTAAAGGAGAGTTTTACTAAGTTTCGAATTTGGCAAATAGAAATAGCTATTAGTATTTACTATTCGACAGTTATCTTTAATAACTTGCCCCTAGGCCCCCTACCCAGTCTTATTTCCATTCCCAAATCATTTGTTCCTCCCATTTCCACCTCCTTGTTTCCTTCTCCCACAATTTCTATCACAATTGCTACAAGGAATGAAAGACAATTTGCATCAAGAAACTAAGAAAGGTTGGACCTGAATGTTACAGTACTGATTACTATCAAATAATTAAATTATATATCACCCCTTAGTAAGTTTAAGTATGGCTTACTATGACCTAATAAAGTTATAATAATAGTAAGGAGTCCTATAATCTAACTGTTTAAATTTATGTCAAATAAAATCAAGATCAAGTCTCAAGCGTTAACTAATGTCAGTAACTCGTATATCAAGTGAAATTTGGAACTTCGAAGCATCAAGCATGAGTCGATAGTTTGTGGCCAAAGTAATTCAGGACACCTTACTACCCACTATATAAGTATATAGTATATAACATCCATGCCGATAAATACAGTCAATATAAGCTGTAACTATTCGATCAGTAAACTCTACACTTATGCAGAAGGTACTATACAGATCAGATGATTCCCCGATTTAAAAGTTCAATGTTCATAATAATATAGTAATATAATGTCCAGCATGAAGTCTATAAACCTATAAAGAAAATAAAACAACCAGAAAGTGAGGTTCCTTCTCAGGTGATAAGGGAAGCTTCTTTCTCAGCCGATTCCAGACTCACCTCCAAACTCATTCCCAAAGCCCCACGTTTATGGATTCGTTTCACTCCTCTGTAATGAATTAGGTGTTAGAATCTGCTACCGAGAGGATTATATTATCCTTTTAAGATTATTTCTGATTTCGGTTAATCAGGCGTTTCTAGCCAACCGAAATTGTAAGTGTAACTGTGACCAGATTTATTGAGAAATGGCAGCCAGTCGTTTGCAAAATCAAAATATCGTTCTAGATCTTGCGGGCCTCAACACTTCAATAACGAATCCCAGCAATTACATCCTCTATAATTATAATGAATTTTGATACCAATCTCATACCGTGAAGGATATTACCTGGGGGATCAGGTACTAAAATACTAAGTACATGACGTCAACACAGGGTGTGGGTCCCGGCCAAGTGTGGAATACAATTTCAAAGTAATCATGTACTAAGTAGGGTGGACGGGTGGTCCTTGAAATTTTGGTATCTTAGTACTTTAGTAATAACAGTTAGTATAGTGTACCTCACCTAAAGCTTCTTACATTCCTTTATTTTTTTCCACTTTATTTTGACTTGCACTTCTTCTTTTGGCACTTGCGCTGATAAGTTTGGTTGAGTGGTTAGGATAGGGCTATACGTTTGTATTCAATAGCAACAAGAATTGCGCCTGCCGGCGCATTTCTTGTGCCCGTTGTTCCCGTATGCAGGCGCTTAATTTCCTGTTCCCCGGGGCTGGTATAAAAACAAGCTGTCATTTAGCAATACCAAAGTACCAACATCGTTGAATCAATTTTTATTCAAAAATATTTCATTCATAAGCGAGCGCTTAAATTTCATCATGAAACAATAAAGTTCGTATGTGATCACAAATCGCACGTGCATTTTATTGCGCTCGCAACACCTGCCATGTTCTGTTTGCGCTCAAAACCTGCCATGTTCTGTTTGCGTGCGTACCCATTCATTATAGGTTGTTTCCTTTTGAGTTTTGTGTGACATCTCGAGCTCACATCAAGCGTTGCGCATTATCAAGTGCTTCCATTGATGACAATAATTATATCATACGAAATCGCATTATTTTCTGTCCTTGCAATTTTCTGCAGTTTGAGTTTATGTTGCTCAGCTATCACAGTCAGAGCTCACTTTAAAATAAAAACTTAATCGAGGATTTCTCATGGTGACTATTGAAGTATTGATATTCAACCAAATTCAATGTACTTCCTGGGCGTCGAAATTTATGATTTTAAAGTTTTAAGATCAACTGTGCCAACTTGAAGATAAAGAGAAGGATTACTAACCAAGGTTGAAGATTCAGATATCGTAAATTCATCGGATACCGGGACAAAATTTCATTTCTTACTTTCCTCAGCACAATTGCTAAGGTCAATCATCATTGATCGAACTCAAATTGCTCATTTTCAATTTACTCCTGCTTAAAGACTTAAAGAGAAATGTTAATTTGATTGAAACCCAATCAAAATTTGATGGAGATTTCCAAGACAATCGATGGACATTCATGCACCTCTTGTCATTGACAAGTTTGATGAAATTGAAGAATGATAAAGTTATTGAAAAAGAATCAATTTCCAAGTTTCAACATTAGGATGGACAGAGCATTGAACCGGAATACCTATAAGCTAGCGTCTACAGTGCACACTGTACAGGATGCCACAACACCAAGCTACACTGAAGCGAGTGATATTATAAAGGAGCAGATGGATGCTTGAAAATGGAGCATACGGCGACGACATACGACGACGACATACGGCCAAATTTGGTCGCGTGCAGCACCACCACCTATTTCAGATTTAACAGTACGCGTAAAGGTAGTATACACACAACCCCCACAAAACACGATCTCTGCTAACCTTTTCTTAATGCCTTTTTGTAAAACAAAAACGCAATTGGGAACAGGAAAAAATGCATAATAAAGTAATAAGGAAGGTAGCTTTATAATTATATTTCGAGCCATGTCGGGTATGTGCAGACTTACAGAATTTAAACAGTAGATTTTAATCGTCATTTCAAAAGGTTCTGAGAGGTTCTGATAATTCAGGACGAATAAATTAGCCCTGATTACGAATTAGTAAAGTTGCAGCGTCATGCGTAAATCAGGTGGTTCAGCGTGGTGGTCTTAACTAACCAGGGTGGTAACCTCTTCAATTTGATCATCAGTTGTCTCTTTTAGGGTGGTCACTTGGTCCCTCAGATCCTCAATCTCTTCATTTAGCACCATCACGTGCTCACAGTGTGCGATTGTCGGCAAGTATTCTGTTACAGATCCGGTTCGGGCCTGCTTCAGTATATCACCCCAGGATAGCACTTTTGAGTCCTCCTGGCTATCTCTTTCCTGAAAACACATACCTGCCCTATATTTCTCCTGAACCTCCTCCCTTGATAGTGTCTTGGAGTACACGTTGAGGTCCGTTACCTCACCCCCGTAGTAGCAGCCCGCATTTCCTGATCCCGCGTTTCCTACTGTCACTGTGTAGGTGGTATCGTAGCTTATAGTGACAGGTGCTGACTTTGTGGCTACTTCCTCTCCATTCACATAGTATTTGGCCACTTGTGAGGCTGCACTGAACGTCAGACAGACGTGGTGCCAATCCGCTAACACTGCTGTCATACTGCTGGGTGTTGATTGAGGGAAATATGTAGAAGATGCAACACTATTGGAAAAACCCTTCCCAGACAGCAGGAAGTTGCCACCCCAATAAGCAAAAACTACGGGATAACTTGATGCACCAGGGTTCTTCAGCCAAGCACATACCGAGGCCTTATGGGTTATTTGAGACATTGCCTCTCCTGGTACAAAAGTGATATATGAGTCACTTTTGTCTGCGAACTTGAGGGCTTGCATTCTGTCCACTAAAGAGTCTCCGCTTCCAATTGTGCCCAATACCAGGAGACATACAATCGTGGTCAACATGGTGTTCATGTTCTAAGTCTGTGAGAGTAGGAAACTAGGAAACTTGGATCATGACTAATTATCTGGAATTATTTCAATGTATTTTCCTGGACAAATCGAGATCATGTTAGAGCTCAGTCTAGGTGGTTATTCTGGACCTATAAAAGTCTGCTGTTTCAGAATAACATCATGGGAAAATTTGAAAACACTGTTTTTCCATGCTATTTTGGAGATAATTATTGCCATTGAAATTTTGTGCGAGATTTTTTGGTACCTTCCCAAACTACCTTATTGTAGGAAATTAAGCATTCAAAAATCAAGCACCAATGCCTCGAAAAGGGCTTAATTTCATGGTGCTTAATAATGACATGCTGGCTTAATTTTTGTATACCTTAATTTTCAAATAATTTTCGGATTTTTTACTTTCAAAAAATGTTCGATAGTTTGCTATCAGAACTCCAATCTGTAACTTTAGATAACAGACGCACATTAAATTATTGCGGGTCATTTGAATAAATTATGAAAAAAATTGAATTAAGCCTACATGTAATTAGGCCTAAATGTAATCAAGCCTACATGTAATTAAGCACCAGATGTCTCAAAAGGGCCTAATTTCATGGTGCTTAATGACATGTAGGCTTAAATTTCTGAGTGCTTAATTTCCTACAATAAGGTAATCGACCGGTTGCATGGCAAAACAGGGTTTTGAAATTTAAATTTTCCCATGATGTTATTCTGAATCAGCAGAATTTATTGGTCCAGAATAACCACATCTGAGCTCTAACATGGTCTCGATTTGCCCAGAAAAATACATTGAAAGATTGAAATAATTCCAGATAATTAGTCATCACCCGTCAAGGGGCTAGGGGTGTGTTCGAGGTAGAACGCAATGTTCTTGGACATATAAACTTATAAAGCAAAACTCTTTATTGGAAAGATGGGAAAGATATTAATAAGCCTCAGAAGTGAAAATAATAACCCTCGGATTGGGAAATAGGAATATATATTTTTCATACTGTATGGGGTAAAACCTACTGGTAGCTGGCTTTTTCCTCTATCGAGAACAACAAAAAATACCGAAAATCTTCCTGAGACTCCCCTCCCCCGGCTTCTTAGAGTGAAAAGCACACGCATGAGGGGTTATTCATAATAATGAGTCTGAGACTTAAAGATATACTCATGATCCGATACTCAAGTCGGGTAAGTCAAAATATCCGTATTCATAAACGCAATCCAGGATCACCGGCTCAGACTCTCAGACTCATGGCTTGGATTTCTGGATTATCAGTGAGTCCCGGATCACTGGATCAAAATTATGGATCATTGGCTCATTTCTTTGGATGACCCGACTTGAGTAAAGGATTATTGGATTATGAGTCTCGGCTTAACGTTAATCAAGCCTCGGCTTAACGTTAATTAAGTCTCGGCTTACTGCAATTTGAGTCTTGACCCACTGGATTACACGTTTTGGCTTCTTTTTAAGTCTGGGACTCAATTTTCGGATTATTTGGTGGTACGGCTCAGTGTCGGCCCACTAAAAGTATCAATAAACTAATAAGCCTGTTGGATAACTGCATGATCGAAACAGGTAAATTGACGGGTTAATCAACGTAATTTCGTAAAATGTGACATCATCATCGTGTCGAAGTCAATCCAACATATAAATTCAAAAACAAGGTGATCAAATTTGAAAGTTGAGGTCTAAATAGCATGGATGGAGCAAACATAGATCACTTCAACGATTAGGTTTCACAATGCACGGGATTGCTGGACTCAAATGTCCATGAAAGTTTGATACTGTATCGAAAACAAAAACAATTCACGCCACTATCAATACAAGTATTTGATAAAAAACTGACGAAAGAGCTCAAATCACATATTATGAAAACTGCCATTTACGAAAACACAGTTACACGGAAATGTAACCGTAATAGGTAGTACAAATGTTGACCATAAGTAATAGTATGGCGCAACAAGTCTACGGTAATATGCCTCTATGCATTATCTTAATTCTTAAATTAGAACTTCCGAAAGATAAACACGATTACAAAAGTAATGAAACACATGAAAATAGAATCCTAATTCCAAAAATGGAGCAATACGCCTTATTCATGGCGCCACAAGTCTGTGCTCTTTCGCGTTACTTGTATTTCGATCGCTAAATCAGAAATAGACCATGAAACAAAATAAACATGATTACACGGATGGAGTAATCAACTGCGTCTGAGTGGCACCACTAATACACGATAGTGCTCCTTATCTCTATTTTACCTTGTGTTACCGTGATTGAAACGAACGTGATAGAAAGTGCTAAAGTGGAAACGGAGATAAACTACGGTTGTTTCAGTTATATCCTTCTCTGCTATTGGTTCAGTGCAGTCCGTGACGCGCGCACGTGACCTACAGTGACCATTTGTTGAGGCGCACAAGTCTAAGATCGAATATAAGAGTATAGTAGTCTCACGACAGGTTTAGACCGATTTAAGGGGGGGGTTCACTATAACATTTTGGAAAACACGAATTTAAGTTTGAACCTCATATCTTTAAAAATGTGGCCAAAATGGCCATCTTAAGGCCCAAAATAGGCCAACTGCCACTTTGGCGCGCGCGCTTCGCATGGGCATAACTTGGCCATTTTCATCCGATTTTGATAAACAAATACACTAAAATGATCAGCTCGTCGAGACGAATCGAATGCAATCAAAAGCTAAGCTCTAATCTCCATCAGGAAAAATTTCGATTTTTGGACGCCATTTTTGCTCCGAGGCCTCACATGGGCAATGTTGGACCTATGGACTCAAGTCCACCGTCAAAATGTTGGTACACGCCCTGGCCATCCTGGCCAACTCATATCTCAAATTCGTGTTTTCCAAAATGTGAACCCCCGGCCCCCCCTTAAAGGGTAGTACTATATGCGTAGAGTTGTGTTACCACACGCACTTTATATCATGCGTTTGTTATGACACACTTTAATTTAATACCAATACAATTTAAATACACATCTACGCGACCTTTGCTTTTGCGTTACAAAAATGTGCATATCTCCGAGGTTTTTTTGAGCAAACTTGATGAAACTTTCAGGATATTTAGAGCTCGATGAAAGCAACATCTCAGTGAAGTTTAGATTCATTTTTGAGCTCCAGAAGCGGAGTTATGACCGAAAAGCCAGTTATTAAGCGACAACTTTAAAACAAAAAAACCGGTTCATTTGTCATATCTCAATTTCTGAAGGTCAAAAATGTTAGCTACTCTAGGATTATATTGGTCATAGGTTGCCCGTAATATCCTGAAAATTTGATCAAAATTGCTCAAAAAACGGCTGAGTTATGCGCTTTTTTGTTATGTGTAAACAAGCATTTTGCTTATTACCATATAAGGTAATGTGTGCTTGTTATGTACAGGGCGTGTCTTGTGTACACCGTTCGACTACTATAGTACTTTAGAGGCTCAAACTCACCGCAGAAATATGATTTAGAGCACTCGGCTCAGCTTCGCTTCGCCTCGCACTCTAAATCATTTAAATGTCTCCAGCTGCGCTGTCGACATTTAAATATTATATAGAGCCCTGCTCTCGCAGGGCTCTATATTGTCTGCGTGTTCGTCTTACGCCTCTAAAGTACATATAAAGTGATTGTCGCTTGAAATGTATAACAACGTCAATATTTCTTAATCTATAACGAAACAAAATAGAAAGATCATTTCCGTGTAAGAGTGTAACGCCGTAACGGACGCACATTTATTGCTAATATGAGCGAATATCGAATATCAGCGAATATCGAAATATTCGATCCGACCGAATATCGAATATTCGAATATCGAACCCAAGTTTCGAATACTTTCGAATATTTTCGGTAACCCTAGTCATGTGAACGAGAGCACAACTCCGGAAGCTCGTTTTCTCCTTGTACTTTAGGATTTAAAGACCCAGCTGAAAGTGCCGTGATTTGGAGCGCTTTCCTCACAACACACATATGGGTAACATATGTGTGCAGACCGCTCGATTGAAAGAGGGTTCGATGGAGCCGCACATTGTTATCTCCCTCATGAAAAGTTGCCCGTACGTTGGGTGCCCGTGTAATTGAGCTGCGCTTGAAATTTAATATTTTATAGGCTTGTCCAAAAATAATAAGAAAATAACTTTTTTTAATAGTGGTTGCCAGATAAATAATTTTATTCTATGTTCTAAAATGGCCACTATAACCAACCCATTTTTACTTTAAAGGGGTTGGCAACTATAAAATTGAGTAACAGGAACATGAAAATAATTATGTTTTTATCAATTCTCACCAAGCACGTTACACAATGGAGAAAATCTCACCTCTCTATCTTAATTATTTCGCGAGTAATTGAGGTTTAAAGATTTTAGCGCAATGACATCACAGTGGCAGCAACATGTTATTGCGCTGCGTTACATTACTGGTAAAACGGCTGTATCGTGTTTTAGGTGCTAAATCCTTTACGATTAAACCAGATTTTTTATTTATATTTATTTGATTCCTTGAAGTTTGGATCATCTCCGTTTGTCATAGTTTTCTCAGTCTTCAGTCATAACCCATACGTTATCTACCTTATCGGACATAATTATCACGGACTTTAGGTTCACGCCTTCACGGACCTAAAACTTCTCGGAAATTAATATTCACGCTCGATCCAGCCACTTCAAATTTCAAGAAAACTTCGAAATTATCGGCTCGATTTTGCCCATTTTCTTCCACGATTTGAATACTTGAACTGTAGATTTTCAATATTTTTCGTTAATTAATATGTTATTCTAACTTGGATTTACTAGAATTCACATATTTCTTAATTTCTACAAATCATCCATGTGAACTCACGTGCTGAAATATAGCAAACAGATCTAATTTCACATGCATCAGTCGTATTTGAACTCATTTCAACGTCACCAAGTCGAAAATCCCGTGTAAATATCAATTTCTTCAAGTCCCTAATTTCTACAAAACGGCCGTGTGCTCACGTGCTGAAATTTAGCAACCAGATCTAATTTCACGTGCAGTAGACGTATTTAAACTCATTTCAACGTAATCAAGTCGAAAATCCCATGTAAATATCAATTTCTTCAAAATCCTAATTTCTACAAAACGTCCGCGTGAACTCGTGCTTCACTATTCCATCGTATATTTCCATCCCTAGTCACTGCAAGACATGGAGAAACCATTATCAGTTCACTATCGTATCACAGAATAGGACTACAGTACAATTTTTCGTCATAAACGCAATTTCAACCATTTTGCATCTCAATTTTTAGAGGCTTCACATGACGACTTTTTTCGACCGATCACCTTGAAACTATTTTTATAGCTAAATCTCGAGGTCTAAAAGCAAAATATCGACGTAAAACATTATCCGATAAAAACTCTCTGAGTTAGAGATGTTCAAAGTAGTGCAAAATAGCGTTTTATCGCAAAATACGTTATTTTAGTGGTTTACGCGATTTTGATGACGTCATCACAGCACCAAAATAGGCTCAAACCAATTTCCCATATAACCTATTAAGCAATTCCGCCTTAGTAGAACATACTTTTGACCGGTCTCATCTCAAGATACTTGGTACATCCACTCGTTTCAGTTTTTTGACCTATAATTTGGAAATCGATTTTCACCGTACCTTGAAAATCGCGTATATCTCGATGAAAAATCGAGATAGGCCGATGATCCGTATGATTTTTCTGAAAGCTCTTTAAATTTCAACTAACGATTTTTCAACATTTTTGAGCCTCTCCATTCCTTCTTGGTGAAAATGCACAAAAGATGACCTAAAAAGAAATAAAATTTCGCTAAGTTGATGACGTCATAGTGACGTGAAAATGACGTCGCCAGAACTCTTATAGCCTATAACATTTTCCCATCTTAGATCAACAAAACCTGACCTCGATCATGGCTCTACCATTTCCCCGTTCTTGAGATCTCATCGTTTCAAATTTGCTCCCAGTATCATGATACATATTATATAGTACACCATTAAAACCGTTGGACGGTTGAACGGCAACCCCCTGCTGGTTTGGATGCATCAGCCCATTTTGTCTCTTTCGGGTTCCCGTTGCAATGCTCAAGCCCGCGGGGGTTGCTAGATAACTATCCAGTTCAATCTTAGTTTTTATGTTGCCCGAAAACGCGTTTTGGACCTACGCGTAACTTGCCTCCACGTCCAGCCACACACGCAGGGCTCTAACTTGTACCCAAAATTAACCAGGTTTGAGTCCCCAAACTGATTAATTTAACTTTGATTCTACAATTGATATATTTCTTAATTTCTATAAAATCGTCTGCGTGAACACACATTGTAAATAACAACCAGATAATATGCGTTATGAGTCATTATTTGAACTCTTTCCAAATTAAGAAAATCCGTGTGGAGAATCATTTCTTTCAAATCCCTAGGCTTTACAATCGTCAGTAACAATATAAACTTGATCTAATTTCGTGCATTTTAAACTCAACAGTCTCTAATAATATCTGTTTTGCTTCAAAATCCCTAATTTCACCACAACGTGAACTTTCCGCGTGGCACTGGTCTGTTTTTACTCTATTCACTTTGCGAGGAACTGGAGAAACTACGTCAGTTCACTTGTGTATGCGGAATAAGACCTGAAATTTTTGCACATGAACAAATCAATTTGCAGTTCATTTTGGGAAGTCTCCCACGACGACAGTGATCTTCGACCATTCATACAAACTCGTTTGCCAGCTAAAATCTCCGAGACAGCCCGGCATAACCAAAGGTAAAATAATCCCGATAAAGCTCTTTGGTTAGAGATGTTCCAAAGCTAGCGCAAAATAGTTCTACAGCCGTTGTTACCCCAAGTGTTTGCCGTTTGATGACGTAAACTTTTGATAAACCAACTTTCCATATAGCTAGCTTCGATTCGCCTTGGTACAACCTTTTGAGTCTTTAAATAAGATAGAGATGTAGTTCTTGACATCTCATTCGTTTTTAAATCGATTTTCTGAAAATTGAGATATTACAACAATCCATATGATTTTCTGAAGCTCTTTAATTTTAAAATTGTTCAGAAAAATCCAAAGGAGACTCCTAATACTTTCCTTCTTACGGTGAAAATGCCACTCTGAAACTGACTGTTACTTAACTTCAAAAGCTTGGTACAATCGTTGATCATAATGACGTCGCCAATGATGAACTCTCATAGCTACAATCCCACTGCAATCATGTCTGAATGAATTAACAAACGCTCGATCGTGAAAACCTTTCCCGTTGAGATTCTCATCTGAAGGTCATCATTATGTTATTATATGTGGGCCGCCAAATATACTGACCGGTCTTTTTTTTGGTTCAGCCCAGGGATTAAAACTTTAGGTTACTGGTGGGTATTTCTTATGACACCACAGTTGACAAATATAACAGCTTCAGGTCTATCAGTCAGTTATAATGGTTCAAATTTTGATCGGATCTACGACATCAAGTGGCAGTGAAGAAACTCTTTGAAGGTTGGGAATGGCACAAAATAACATTCTGCAATGGTTTTACGCAGTTTTTAGATAATGCACCCAATGAACTCAGGCAACTTTCCCATGACATTTGAGTTTGTCCTCTCATTTAGTGATTTCTGTCTTGAAATCATGAAAAATGAGATAACCCCAATGATCCATATAGATTTTCTGGCTCTTTAAAATTTCTGAAAATCAAATTTCCGAAAAATCGAACCTGGCTTATCTACACTTCTTTCTACCCAAGGTAATGCGCTCTGAAAATGGCTTCATGCACTGCTTCAAAAATAAATAAAATTCAACTAAGTTGATGTTGACATGACGTGAAAAATGACGTCTGGAAGCTTTACTCCTTATAGCCTACTGTTTTCCCATCTTGAATCAGCAACGACCTGAATCTTCTACCATTTCAAACTTTCCAAATTTATCGCGGTGTGCTATTAACCCAAAAACGCGTTGGACGATTTTGATTACTGATTTCGAACGGCCTTCTTTTCAGTTTTCGTTATTGCATCGGCTTCCGCGGGGTTACTAGACCAACCGTCCAGTGATGATATCTTGAACAGATGTAATAGCGGGTTGACATAATTTTTTGAAACGGCAGTTTGGACCCACGTAACTTGCCCCTACATGGCCCCGAACCCACGATACTGGCCCGCAGGTGTAAACTTGCCCCGGACAGTCCCAAAATACGTTAATTGCTTGGAATTACTAGGGTGATATGTTTCTTCATTCTGATCGTCTGCATTGACTTCTTTGAAATGGCAACCAGATCATTTTACTGTTTGAACTCAGTTCAGCAAACTTCAGTCAGTGAATGTCCAATTTCTTCCAGGCTAATTTACAAATCGATCGTGTTAGAACTTTCATTTCAACGTAATCAGAGTCGAAAATCCGTGTAATATCCCATTTCGACTCCCTAATTTCACGCTTTACTTAATCATCATATTCACTGAGACATGGAGAAGCAAGTATCAGTTCTTGACCATCAGAATGGGACATAACCAAATTTTTCGTCATAGCAATGATTTCAAGCATTTGCAGCTCCATACCCAGAAGCCTCGCAGGACAACAATCTAGGACCGATCGCCCTGAAACTCGTTTTATAGCTAAATCTCAAGGTCTAAAAGCAGCAGATCAATGTAAAACATAATCCGATGAAAACTGTTAAAGATGTCCAAAGTAGCGCAAAATAGCGTTCTATTGCAAAATACGCTATTTTAGTGGTTTTACGCGATTTTGATGACGTCATCACAGCACCCAAATGAGCTCAAACCAACTTCCCATATAGCCTATCACACAATTCCGCCTTAGTACAACATACTTTGACCGGTCTCATCTCAAAGATAAGTTGCAGTTCTTGACATATCACTCATTTAAGTTTTGTCCTATATAATTTGGAAATCGATTTTCCACCGTACCTTAGAAAATCGCGTATATCTCGATGAAAATCGAGATAGCCCAATAATCCGTATGATTTTCTGAAAGCTCTTTAAATTTCCAACTAACGATTTTTCAAATTTTGAGCTATCTCCATTCCTTCTTGGTGAAAAATGCGCTCGAAAATGACCTATTTTCGCTAAAAAAGCAATAAAATGACGCTAAAGTTGATGACGTCATAGTGACGTGATGACGTCACCAGAACTTCTCTTATAGCCTATAACACTTTCCCATCTTAGATCAACAAAACTTGACCTCGATCATGGCTCTACCATTTCCCGTTCTCGAGATCTCAGCGTTTCAAATTTGCTCCCAATTATCATGATATATATTATTAATCTTATATATTAAAAGATTAACACCCTGTGACACTCAAATCTCCCTGTGACACTCAAATCTCTAACTTATACCCCTGGCCAGTTTCTTTTTTACCGCGGGGGGTTACCGCCCTGGCCAGGGCGGGAATTATATATTATTATTCTTATATCACCCTGTGACACTCGTTCGTCTAATATATACCCTGGCCAGTCTTTTTTTATTACCGCGGGGGGTTACCGCCCTGGCCAGGGCGGGAATCACCCTGTGACACTCAAATCTCTAACTTATACCCCTGGCCAGTTTTCTTTTTACCGCGGGGGGTTACCGCCCTGGCCAGGGCGGGAAAATTTCCTTATTTGGGATTTTGAGCACAACATTTTTGTCTCAAATGAGTAATATTTTGCTAATATATTAAGTTAATATTTTGCTTATTATATTTTAGAAATACACGGTACGCCAATTCCCAATTCAGCTTCGGTTTGTTGGCAATTGAAGAATCTCTTGAAATTATGAATCCTTTGTTATACAAGGGTTAGGCGCCAAAGAAGTTGGACCCAGACAATTGAAAATAACTATAAACTTCCCTTCGGACCGGTTCTAAGAGGTCAACATATTTTAATAATATTGGAATTGAGCGTCTTTGTGAATTGAGCAGTTTCAAAGCAACTGAAGGAGAACCAATCACAATGAGACATAGGGTAATAGGGTCCAATCATAGGTTAGGAGAGGTTGAGAACCAACCAAAATAGTACACGTGCTCACGTGAGCAACAGTCGTTCTAATCTGGGGTTAATAATTCCAGAACACGGGAGGCAGTTTTAGTTAGAGCTTTTTCTCTACACTCGGGACGACACTACGAGGGATTTTTACGAGGGGAGTTTACTACAAGGGGAGGATTGAAGGGAACTCTATAAGGGGATTAGAGACAGTATTATCTGAGAGACCAGTACTATTTACAAGACTGTTAATACTGTTACATATTGTAATTGTACTCTATCACTCTATCACACTTACTTGTTACGAACTCACGTGTCTACTTTCGTTCATCAATAATGCTTATTGTACTAACCCATATATTCTCACATCACCCGACATCACTAATAATAGTGGTATTTCAACTGGTGGCGCGGACAGAATGGTATCTGAAATTGCTAACACATATTGCAGGTACTAAGCATGAAAAATATAATCTCCATAAAAATTTTATTATTTGTGCATTTAAAGAGATGTAGTCAGAAATTTTGCGTCTCTACCTTAGAAATTTTAGGAGGAAATACCGGACTTAATTTTCACGGACCTGAAAATCACGGACATTAGTATCACGGACAAAATTTTCACGGACATATTCACGCTGAGGTGCTCAGCGTGAATGTAATGTCCGTGATAATTAATAATAATATTATATAAGTTATATTATATAACGATCGTTATATAATTCTTGCTCCGATAATTTTTGTTATACAACGGCTTCAAAAATTGATTTTGATGGTCAATAAACCCTTTACATAAGACTTTGAAATTTTCGAAATTTTGGGGTGTGATAATTTTTCCAGGTGTTTGATAACTGTACAGTTATCACACCCCTCAAAGAACAGTTATCACACCTTTGAAAAATTATCACACCCCAAAAATCGAAACTTTGGAATTTTGTGATTAGTATTTATCTACTATGTAAAATCATTTAAATCTGACTTTTTAATAGTTAATGCTCTCACTCCCTTGAAATACACCGGTGTATAGAGTATACATATTACGTTATCTTGTTTTCGTTTCATGTGCCACTTTAGTCGTTATATGAGCCGCGCACGCACGTGCCAGTAAAACCTGAAGACCACTTGCTCTCACTCCATTGTAATACATCAGTGTATACATTATCATGTTATCTTGTTTTGATTTGAGTTTATGTATACTCGGTAGTCGTTATATGAGCCGCGCACGCACGTGCCACAAGGACCACTTACCCTCACCACTTGTACATATAACGATACACGAGCATATACAAATTTATTCTCTTGCTTTTGCGTTAAGGTTTCTTGTTTTGGTGTTTTATATACTTGTTGTACACGTTGGTGAAATTTCGCTTGTTTGAATCATGTTTCCCTTCTTACATCTTTACATTTTAAACAAATGCCACCGCCTGCAATTTGCCTATAGATAAATGTGCATCCGTTACGACATTACACACTTACACGAAAATGTTCTTTCTATTTTGTTGTTATACATTTCGATCGACAATCACTTTATAGTACCTTGTTGAACCAAAAGATATGACCAAAGTTTATGAATATTCCGGACTTGCGTTTTTCTTCATAATTTCTTAGGCAAATTTGAATATACATAGGCGCTCTTCACCATCTAATCTAAAATTCCCAGCCACTTCGAAGCTTGATATTTTCAAGATTCAATTTCAGGCCCTCTGTTTCAATATTTCAAAGGATTTTTGTATTGAAAGGCTTCTAAATTCGCTTTCTTATTGGAAAACCAGTGTAAATATCCGCCCGTTTCTCACGTTATATAATAGATTAATCAAACACCCTAAGGATACGTTTATATCAATTATCACACTCGCCTTCGGCTCGAGTGATAATTGGAATTATTGCACTCGCCTTCGGCTCGAGCAATAATTCGAATTATCACACTCGCTTCGCTCGTGTGATAATTCATATAAACGTATCCTAAGGGTGTTTGATTATCCTATATTAGTAAGTTCCCTAACTTTTCAGATGCATATTATGCATGCTTATGCACTACTATCTTTCTGCTCACCTACTAATATTAGTATTGGCCATCATTTCAATGCATATTGTGCATATGAAACTCGGCTTCGCCTCGTCTAATATGTACTAATATGCATCTCAATGCTATCAAATACCTTATTACATGAAATTAAGGTTGTCAAGTAACTAAGGTTACACATTATTTACGGGCACTCAATTAAGGTGGATTTAATGGACATCACCTTAATTTTATGTAACCTTACATTTGTGCTCCTATGATTAAGTGTTCGATGAAAATTTTTGTGGGTTAAATTTTGGTTTGACGTTTAGTAATTTCCACAATTTCACGAAAAATTCGTCAAGTAAGCTTCTCTGGAGTTATAGCTGTGGTATTCTGAAACTGCAAAACCCTTCCATTCATTGATTAACAATTTCAACTATAATTCCTTTTTCATGTACAGTAACAGACTGGATAACATGCAACTGGGATAAGTATAAGTGTACACAATCAAATCTTTAAGGTAGTTTTTCCCAGTATGACGACACATTGTTTTCAAAATTAAGGTTACTTAATAAAAGGTAGGTGTATTTAAAATAAGGTTGGTAAAAATTTACGAGCACATAATTAAGGTGAAATTCGACTTGAGCACCTCATAGTAAGGGATTGATCCATAACCCCCCGTGAACTAAATCCTCCCAAAGATGTTAGAATGGTTTTCGGTAGTCCATAAGCCCAAGAACCACCAAAAAAAGTTGCCCAAGAAAATCTTTGGGGAACCTCGATTTTCTTACCCCTTTTTTACCCATGCGTAGGGTAAAACTTTAAGAGACCATTTCTTCGCTTCCTTTTGAGGTACATAGATATCCATTTCAGGGAGAACTATGAAATAACACCTAACAACTCATAGATGGATGAAGCCAATTCCCTCAATACCAACTATGCATTCAATGAGCAAAATCCCCATTATGTGATAACAAAATTATTTCAAGATTTCCTGTAATGAGCCCGAAATAGTATGTCAAAATGCAAAAGCACAAATATCCAAAAGAATAAAAATGTATTATATGGCACCAACTTATAGCTTATTTGGTATGAATGATTCATATTATGACATTCCCTCTGGCACTGATTTAAACAATAGGCAGGATATGGGCCTCTGCCACCCTTGAAGACTTGCCTCTTGATCCTCTGGCAGAATGAGTGAAGGATGTTCCCCTCTCGATGTTGTAAATGGTAGCTGCAGTGTTCATGAACAAGTTGTAAACTTTACAACACTAATTTAATTTATACAATCAAATTTGAAAAAAAATGAGGAAGTCCAAAAGGAGATCCTGAGGACAATAGGTGTAATATGATTCATATTATGTAGCCTGTCAAAACTAATAGATTTTTGTGGTGTGGACTGACTCGATTCTTTGTGTTTCACTTGACTAAAGTGTAATACTCTCAAATCAAGGAAACAACAAAAATTTAAATGAAAATAATTAAATTTGAATGAACACAATTAAACAACAAAATCGGCTGGCTGCTGATGAAGTAGTCCTATTGGATCCCTGAACATGTCCAACCAGTCTTGAGCTTCTTCACACAGACCTTGAAGTCCAGGTCAGAGATTTATTAAGGAAGGAATCCCAGCTGCTTGATGTGGTAATCGAACCACTTACACATGTGAAAGAAACACCCCTCCTTGCCAATCCCTGGAAAAACTTCTAGCAATAGCAAGAGTACATAGGATCATTACAGCAAGGAAAAATAGGATCCTAGGTATCTGACACATGCATCATGAGTGTACCTGCTACAGAATGTGATTCAAGGGGATAAAAGGTTGCAGTTTTATATTATGGTTAGGTATGACTTCTTATCCCCATTCAAAGCTTGAATGGGGAGAAAGGTAGTAGCACTACTGCTATCTATGACTTTTATCTCCTGCTTGATATCAAGCTCCTATAAATTAATAGGGGAGTAGGGGGTAAAAAGTCACGATCTATGAAAGAAGTGTGCCCTTTTATCCCCCTCAGAATGCAGTACTGATCAAAGGCAAAGCAGGGGTGGTAAAAAGGTGGATGATAAAAAGTCAGGGGAGGGGGTAAAAGTTTGCATTACCTCAATGAGTGTGATGAATAATTTTATTTTAATTTTAGTTTAATTTATTACATTATTAATTGATAATGAAAGAATGAAATGCTATGTCTGTTATCAACCAGATACTCAACTAATTAAAATCACAATTGTTATATGAGTATATCTTTATATGATCAAGAGGAATTTGTGTTCCAGTCATGGTGTAATGTGCTACAAAATGTAAATTATTTGTTTTATTAAATTATTTGTTTTATTATTTGCCCAATAGTGTTACTTCATGGGAAAATTTTTACATTTACAATTACATTTTCATTAATTATGATTTGAATACATCATGGGTTAGATTGTCTATCATAATTTCTTCACGAATAATAACCAATAATTTCATCAAGTGAAATGCCTATTGCTCAGCGGACTGTGGAACCAGTCTTTGTTTACCAAAACAGATCTCTGTCTCCAAATGTTCCTTCATCTCTTCCTTCTACATCCCTCATAGCCTTAACTTCCCTTATCCGGCAGGTAATATTCAATAATAAGTACTTAAGTATTTCAATCAACTGCTAACTTGTTGTCAGAAGTTTGCTGATATGAGATTGTACCAATTTCTTATTAATACTCTAATAAACCCATTTAGCTAATTATGCAATTTTCATTTTAGTTGAGTGGTGTTTCTAAATTTGCTGATGAGATGTTTGGAGAGGTCTTCAATGAGGTCACAAAGTTTGTGTATCGGTGTAATCGAATGGAAGAGAGAGTTGCCACTCTTGGGCAAACTTTGCAGGAGAAGAAGCTTCAGGACAACAGTGAGTAGAAATGGGCCTAGAAATGCACTATAAATTATCAAATCAGCTTGATTTGAACAAGCTTGATGTGTTGGTATAATGATGAATCACTACCATAGCATGAAAATCATTAAAAAAAGTCTCCAAAGATCTTTAATGCATAAAATAATGATACATGATATATTATGTATTAGGTATCTCCAGAAAATTGGAAGTAACTTAGTATGAACACAAACTTTAAAAAAAATCATTTCTATCATTTGACAATACAGATTCAAATGAAATTACGAAAGAAATCCATGCTTATACCCTTAATCAAAATCACAATGTTTTAAAGATAGCACTGTTTTGAAATCTTTTATTAATTCCAAAATGGGGCATGGATCTGTATGCTACTTTTTCATGGCACTGGGCTAATGCAGGGCTTACATCACTACATCAGTCTCGTGCCAGTCTGTGTTATATTTGTGAAATGTTACGCAGTAAAAAATATACTGAGTAGTGAGTAATCTGAAATCAGCTGATCTTCCACTTTCAGTGTTGGTCCCTGACATGGCAGCTCCAGAGCAGGAGAAACCAGAGCAGCACATTCTGAATGTCTACATCCCTCGAGCACTGAAAGAGAAATACCACACGTGTGATAGGCCACCCCCACTGGGTGTGTTTGCCAGGCTCAGGTAAAAAGATCCTAATGCCCAAATGCACCTGAGCACTTTTTATATGATCACTTTATAACTTTATAACTGAGGATTGGTAATTCAGATTCAATTTCAATTTGATTTCTTTTAACTTTTTACTATCAGCCATGTTTCTCAGCAAAACCATTTTATATATATACTGGGGGCATAGCACGTTGAATGTTGTTGATATTATGCTATTAAACGCTGCACTAGTACCTGTTGACTACAACAAATGTTGCTGACAAATTAGCAGTCTACTGCTGGAGAACAACTTCAGGTCCAGCTACACGCTTCTACCCTTCTTCTAGTATCTGTAGATGTATGTTGACACGCCGTGCGTGGCAAGAAGTATGTCGGGCATGCAGAGTGCTTGACTTCTAATATGTGGTGTATTAGATCCATCATATATGATAGTCTATTAATATATATGAACTGGAGTACTACACTACTACGGTAGCCACTTACTCAGTGATAAAGTTGTTCCCTGAGTAACTCATTAATATTAATATTTTAACATTTCAAATTTTAATAATCTACACTGTATACGCAGAAATACACTGCTATGTCGTACTGATGTATAATAGTTATCTGATACCTACCTCGTTACCTCTACTTACATGGTAATGAGTGTGGATAAGTCCTAAACTCTATTATATTAATAGCTCGTAACTGTAAGTACTGAATGCGGATACTAAACGCTGTACAGTCCACCCCTCAGACCGGACGGCAGGGACGGAATGTCGCTCTACACGGACCCTACCATATTCTTCCGGCAGTGGCTGTACAACATGAACAGGGAGGCCAACGTGCTCCGGAACCCAAACAAGAAGCGAATGGTGGGTGTCGAAATAACTTGCATTTGATTTGATAAGTTTGATGATGTAGATTGTAGCTATACCTAGTTCTGTTCTGTAATTCCAAGTGGATTCAAGATATTGGGCTGGTACCAATTTAAACTTGAGACCATCATATTCTATATTCATTATTCAATATTCATCTTCATCCCTTTCTCGTATTGCTATAATATCATGTAGGTACCTAGTTATATTTGCTACACTCATTCATATGCCCTCCACGTTTCTGATCTGTCAAACCCATCATATCCCAGCGACGGAGCAGGTCGATGCGGGGCGGCCAGATGCCATTCATCGCGCCCCCCTCGGCCTCGCCCCCTCCCCCACTCGCGTACCCGGTCTACGAGAACAGAGACGAGGGGGAAGAGGGGGCTGACACCGGGGACAATATCTACGAGATGTTGCCTGACCAAGTGCAGGTATGTTTAGATTCCTGATCAGGAGGGATCTCTGATTTTCTACCCTCCTAGATGCACTCCCTGTTGACATTTATCCGTGTTCAAACAGTTAATCGCAAGACTTATTTTATGTGAATAATAATATCCTTCATATAATTGAAATGGCAACCCTTCAAATGTCTCTGGCTGTATTAAACTCAACATCCTAAATACGATTATAATTTCGATAATTCAAAAGTCCCCCTTCAAAATCCCAACACCTTTTCTGATTAAAACTCCCAACATCCCTAGGATTCATATACTCCTGATTATAATTCTTCCCTCCTAGGATTAATAAAATCCAAAAACTCCTCCCCTCCTAGGATTTAAAACTCCCAACTCCTCCCCTCCTAGGATTAAAACTCCCAACTCCCCTCCTAGGATTACTCTCCCCCCTCATCTCGAGACGCAGTGCCCATCCCTCGTCGCACTCCCGTCACTCCGCCTCTCCTTCCTGCTTTCAACCAGTCAGTAACGTACAGCCAGTCTCACGACATGTCGGTTCCTGACGACCCTAACGACGACTCCTTCCCCTCTCTACACGGCGGCAGTAGCTTCTCCCACCGCCCCGCGCCCCACCTCTCGCCGCACTCCCCCAGCCCGCCGCAAGCCCTGATAACGCCCTCGCCGCCGCCACCTGCCGACAGACTGCCGCCTTCCAACCTCGCCCAGGAGGCGGCGGCCAGAGTGCTGCCTCCGCCCACCAATGTAGCGCGGGACTTGTCCTACGAACACCGGGCGGCGCACAGGAATAAGTCCTACGACTTGTCGATGCAACACGAGCGGCTGATGTCGGTGGATAGTTCTAAGTATGACGACAGTAGGCTGAGTGAGAGGCTGGAAACACTGCACCAAAGAACAGAGCTGCCGCAGACCAACCAACCAATAGGTAATACTCTGAGGCAAACCAATCAACTAATATGTTAGGATATTTGAATTTGTAAAATTTTCCTTCCACTGATCATTGAAGTTCGCTCAATTATCTATTTGCAGTGGTTATCAACCGATGTTAATGCAGCTGCAGAGCACACTAACCTCCCTCACATTAGACAACACACGACTTACGAGGTCAGTTGTTAGGCGGCAAACACTCTACTTTGAGTCTTACATTCAGTTGTTTGATTCTAGGAGATTAGCGAAACTTAATTATCCATATTGTATTATAAGCGCTGACCATTGATTCATTTGACATTTCGTTGGACGTGAATTCCGCACCCTACTGGATTTAGTTGCTAATGATTCACAGTTCACATTCAAAGTTGTACATAAATCTTATTTCAGATCTCCTGGTCAAATGGTGGTGCCTTCCCAACAACATTCTACGCCTGACACTTCTAGTCTCTATGACAACCACAACCTTACCTCACACTCGGTAAGTTTCCTTGACAACCACAACCTTACCTCACACTCGGTAAGATTCCTTGACAACCAAAACCTTACCTCACACTCGGTAAGTTTCCTTGACAACCACAACCTTACCTCACACTCGTTTAGTCGCAATGACAATAACTCATGTCCTCAACTCCGACCTCCGTTAAAGTGTTGAAAATTTCTTAAACGGGGGACCTGAGTTCGATGAAACGTATACTATGGTATCTGTTTGGTGAGGTGTACCATAAACTGCTAACAGATGATATGCATTTGTGAGGACGTCATGATAATGGCTGAAAGGGGTCAGTAGGTGACTAATGCGGCCTAATTCCTCAGTCCGGTCTTCTCCCATAAGTGTAGGGCTGTCACCACATTGCATGTGAATCAAAGCCATAGAACCAGTGGTCATCATACCACAGTTAAACCTACGCAAGATATTATGGTTTCAATCAGACCATAATTTTCAGTAAATACTGAAGAATAGAATTCTACGTCTCTGATCTGGGCACTTTGTCCGTGTCGTCTAGGCGTATTGCGACGTATGTGATTATACAGCCAAGATTGAGATTGCTATGAAATAAGGGGGGGGGGGCCAACCCCCATAAACCCCCGGTGGATATCGAAAAATGGCAAATGGGGGTTTAATTTTTGGGGGTTTATGGGGGTTTATGGGGGCTTAACTTAGTTAAATTTGGCTGTTTTATGATTAATTTTTGCACGATTTTTGGCTTTTTTTACGGAATGGTACCATTTTTGTTGAGGATTTTCGACCCTTTTCTGAAATGGTACCATTTTTTGTTGACGATTTTTAACCCTTTCCTGAAATGGTACCATTTTTGGCCCTCTTTCAAAATGGTACCATTTTTCGTTGATGATTTTCGACCCCTTTCTGAAATGGTACCATTTTTTGTTGACGATTTTCGGCCCTTCTTTGAAATGGTACCATTTTTCGTTGATGATTTTCGAACCTTTTCTGAAATGGTACTATTTTTGGCCCTTTTCTGAAATGGTACCATTTTTCGTTGATGATTTTCGACCCTTTTCTGAAATGGTACCATTTTTTGTTGGAGATTTTTCGCCCTTTTCTAAATTGGTACCATTTTTTGTTGACGATTTTTGGCCCTTCTTTGAAATGGTACCATTTTTGATTGATGATTTTCGACCCTTTTCTGAAATGGTACCATTTTTTGTTGACGAATTTCAACCCTTTTCTGAAATGGTACCATTTTTGTTGAAGATTTTTCGCACTTTTCTGAAATGGTACCATTTTCTGTTGACGATTTGCGAACCTTTCCTGAAATGGTACCACTTTTGGCCCTTTTCTGAAATGGTACCATTTTTCGTTGATGATTTTCGACCCTTTTCTGAAATGGTACCATTTTTTGTTGGACATTTTCGCCCTTTTCTAAATTGTTACCATTTTTGTTGACGATTTTGGCCCTTCTTTGAAATGGTACCATTTTCGATTGATGATTTTCGACCCTTTTCTGAAATGGTACCACTTTTTGTTGACAAATTTCAACCCTTTTCTGAAATGGTACCATTTTTTGTTGAAGATTTTTGGCACTTTTCTGAAATGGTACCATTTTCTGTTGACGATTTGCGAACCTTTTCTGAAATGGTACCATTTTTGGCCCTTTTCTGAAATGGTACCATTTTTTGTTGATGATTTTCGACCTTTTTCTAGAATGGTACCCTTTTTTAGAGATTTTTGGCTTAACTTTTCTTCCTTTCTTCGCTTCTTAGTTTAAATACGCCTTTAAAATTGAGCAAGGATCACAAGAATTACGCATTTTCACCACAATTGAGCCATTTTTGTCTGAAATTTTGAGCATTTTGGAAATGGTACCTGGAAAATTAAACCCCCATAAACCCCCAAGTGGATATCGAAAAAGTCAAATGGGGGTTAAATTTTTGGGGGTTTATGGGGGTTTATGGGGGTTGCCCCCCCCCCCAATAAGCTCCGGCAATAATGGATACGGTCTATTAAGAATTAAATCCTTTTTAAATCCTGGTCTATACTTAGATTATGGAAATGATTATTGACATTGTGATACTTATCAACGGTTTTCATGGTGAATGTAAATATTTGAATGAAATACAACTAACTAACTATTATTAACTAATGGAATTTCAGATTCCTGATTCTCGGGGACTGGTCCTTGATCCTAACGACTGTAAGTTATTATGCATTAGCTATGATAGTAAATCACTATGCATATTGTATGCCGTACACCTGATGCAATCATGTATATTGAACATTGTATTGTCAAATTGTACTTGTTAAATACTTGGGATTTTGTTTATCAAGTTCAGTGCAACGTCGTTCCCCTCAATAGTCAATACCATCCTTGTGAAGTTCTGAGACCCAGAAAGGCAGAAAACCAAATAATCATGATTTTACCCTGACTACCAAATAATTTCTCGCCCCTGACTACCAACTAATTTCTGACCCCTGACTACCAACTAATTTCTGACCCCTGACTACCGAATAATTTCTGACCCCTGAATACCAACCGAATAATTTCTGACCCCTGACTACCGAATAATTTCTGACCCCTGAATACCAACTAATTTCTGACCCCCGACTACCAACTAATTTCTGACCCCTGACTACCAACTAATATCTGACCCCTGACTACCAACTAATTTCTGACCCCTGACTACCAACTAATTTCTGACCCCTGACTACCAACTGATTTCTGACCCCTGACTACCAACTAATATCTGACCCCTGACTACCAACTAATTTCTGACCCCTGACTACCAAATAGTTTCTGACCCCTGACTGCCAAGCTTCAGTGCCGTTTTCCCTGGATGATTTGCCGCCGCCTCCAGAGGATTTACTAGAAGTTACCGCCTCAAGTCCTGTCCCTTATCCCACTCCGCAAAAGGTTTGGTTTTTGAAGCTCATAGTGTTCAAAACATTCCATAGCTGTGACCATAATTATCAGAGCATTCAACTAACTAAAACACTTAAAACCAATGCACATCTAAAGATAAGTGTAACGTAATCACACATATTTAACATATTCAGACGTCATGTCCATGAACTAACCTGTCTGTGTATTACTTGAAATTCACACATCCGGTCATTGGATATTTGCCAACATAATGAATCACACCTGCTTAATAAGACTGGCTGTTGAAGTCATCATCGTAACTAGCTCAAAGTTAATGATGTAAGATGTTGGCAGCCGCCAAGATTTTTAAAAAACTTGAAAATAAAAATTTTCATTGAGATCTTATTATCTTTTCGATATAAACTATTATCTCTTACCAGCTCTTTTTGAACATTTTTATGGTTCAAAAATCAATTTATTAAAGTAAACTACCCAAAATTTTATGAGGGCTCTGCCTCCAGACCCCCTAGGGGGTTTCAGTCCACGCATTGGGCTTATGACCTTCGCCCAGCCCCCCAAGTCTAAGATTACGGCCACGTTACACAGTATAGCTGTCCACTAACAACCTGTAGAAGTATTTGCGATGGACGGGGCTGTGTGTGTGTGTGTGTGTGTGTGTGTGTGTGTGTGTGTGTGTGTGTGTGTGTGTTATTAAACATGAGTAGCCCCTACTACAGTACTAACTGACTAAGGGCAGGCAGGAAACGTACGCGGTTAGGCATTGCGTCATTACCATGTGTGAGAATGGTGTTTCTTGACAGTGAATCTAGGCAAATCCTCATGCACGGTAAGTCATGTGTGTGGGGTGAAGCAATCTTTGCAGCATACACTTCGAACTACCCTCGTTATAGTGTAATAGTGTAGCTTTTACATATTTCAAGAGCGCAGCATAATATCATAATATTCTGCCCGTGTTTCAAGACTGGAGTCCGAATGTTAAATTCAAAATCTTACAAATATAAGACCATCCCGTGATTATTGGGCATTTGGATAAACTTTTACAGATATCGTTCAAATATGATTTGAAAACTATCCGCGGTACAGTTATGTGGGGAACTTTACAACTGAGTTGAATTGTATCATCGCCAATTCCAATAGAAAATATCTATAATGGTGTTGTATCAATTGATTTAGAGACTCGGGTAAACAATTCACCATTTTTAATATGCACGGTCATGTATAGATTCCGAACATTGAATTTCAGTACAAGAGTATAGGTAACGAGTTTGTTTAAAACTTAGTTTAATTTTAAAACTCTGCAGACTTGGAACATTAATAATTGTCGAATGTGCAATGTATAAAAGTCAGAGCGTTGACTTTTTCCCGCATTTCAGCAGTTCCCGCCGAGCTCTCCGCCCCCTGACAACTACGACCCGTTGCCCGGACACAGTGCCCGTTACCACGTGACAGCCGATGCCGTGACGTCATCGCCCCGCAACCAATCACCGCTCAGTAAAGTGCCCCTCCCTGCTCCCCCCGTCCAATCATCGCCTGTCCACCCGCCCCCTCCTATCCACGCCGCTCCCACGGTCCCCAGTGTGGCAAGGAGACAGACACCACCTTCTACCAGGTACCGTAATTAATTAATGTTTGATTTGATAGGTTGATAACATCAGGTAACCTAGGGTTATAAGAGAGTAAGAGGTTGAAGCGTTTGATTGATACGAGAGATTATGATATCAAGAAGTTTTCGAATACTGTATCACGTGATTATCGTCGTCAGCTGATGAATTTGGCTTGAAATGAAATTGATGTTTTAAGTTACACTTTCATTGGATTCTATCGGGTTGCCTTCAAGAGGGGTTCAGGCGAAAATAGAACTGAGCCGAAGTATCCTAATCTAGGGTATAAGTGCAATATCATCTGTATCTGGACTGTCTGACATTTCCATGCCTATTCTATTAAAACATCAGAGTTGAAAGCACACCCAAACACGTTGGTAACTTGGTTAAGACGCCACCCTTGCCGCATGTTATGCAAGTAGTGTACTGTTACTAATGTGCGCCTCCCATGGGAGTTGCGATAATTCCCTACCCGTGTATTCGCGAGTGCTCAAGAGATAGCATGTTGCGTATTCAGCAATTAGACCCTAAAGATAATGGAGGAGGAATGCATAGCGCCCATTTTGAGATACTTCCTGTGGGCGCAGCCGAGTTATGTGCTCGGTTTAGACCCGCAGGTGGTAAGTGAACCGGTTAGGAAAGTGTCTAAGTACTTAAATACTATGGACACCGATGAAAAGTGCAGTGATGTCTTAATATACCCCAATTAGCTCGAGCATGGTTTGAGCAAATTTGGGGACCTTTGAATTTTTTCTTACAAAATATAATAAGTTCTAAGTAGATCATAATAAATTTGACATTCGTCACTTTGTGCGCTAAAATTCTGTGAAAATTATACTTTCTCTACAAAGTTATTTCAGATCATGTCACGTGCTTGCAAAAAAATGCGCGGCGTAAAATTATGAATTTGCTTAGCCTGAGTGCACGATGCAAAATTGTTAAATATCTTCTAATTTGAAATTCTCGATATTATTTCAATGGGACGTCATCAATCCACCATTCTAATATGCGACAATGACGTCATCAACTCACCTTTCTAAGCTATAATAATGACGTCATCAACCCTTCAGTCTAAGCTATAATAATGACGTCATCAACTCTTCAGTCTAAGCTGTAATAATGACGTCACCATCTCATCATTCTAAACGGAGGCAATGACATCACTGCCTGGCGCCTACTACACAGTTCGCATTGTACATGATTTAACAAAGATATAATAGATGCATTCCAATTACACACGACTGTGTTAAACAGCATGTGGTGGGCTAGGATAATTGTATATAAGTGCGCTGTAAGTAAGCTGTAAGTAAGCTGTTATGTGTGCTGTAAGTAAGTTGTAAGTAAGCTGTTATGTGTGCTGTATGTAAGTTGTAAGTTAGCAGTTATGTGTGCTGTAAGTAAGTTGTAAGTTAGCAGTTATGTGCGCTGTAAGTAAGCTGTAAGTAAGCAGGTATGTGCGCTGTAAGTAAACTGTAAGCGAGCAGTTATGTGCGCTGTAAGTAAACTGTAAGCGAGCAGTTATGTGCGCTGTAAGTAAGCTGTTATGTGTGCTGTAAGTTAGCAGTTATGTGTGTTGTATGTAAGCTGTAAGTAAGCTGTTATGTGTGCTGTAAGTAAGTTGTAAGTTAGCAGTTATGTGTGCTGTAAGTACACATTATGCGCTCAAAAACAGCAGGTGGTTGCAAGTTAATCATAATTGCTGGGATTGTTGCCCTGCCCAGTCTTTCTGCGTGGTATGGTCATTAGCCGCCATGGTGATGTATATTTTCATATAATACGAGTCTTCTCAGCTTCAGCTAAGTATGATGACGAGAGAAATTTTCCTTAAGTTTCATGAACAGAATTGGACTTTCTTCGAAATCATGGTGTGCAACTAAAAATAATCGAGATTCGAGAGAAACCATCCGTCAATCTTTCAAACCAACGAAATTGAATCAAATTTTCAACAGAATTAGAGGTGTTTTTAATTTGATATCCTGAAGATGTATGGCCTTTTCTCTGGAGGTAACCTCAACCTTTACAATCTAGTTGCAATTTTAGCATAAAACTATTTTCTCTCTCCTCCTTTCGACCCCTAACCTCTTTCGAAATTACATCATGTTATGTAATATTTGTTACTACTCACTATATGGTTACTCAAGACGCACCAATGAACCATTATCGTAGAAATAGAAATCAATGCCACTGTTCTTGTAATGGCGCATTGACGTATGTCGGAGTGGTTCATCTTGAAATATCACAAATCATTCTTTATTGGTTCGCTACTGTGTCAAAATTTTATTACTTTGGTACTAGATAAAGTATACAGTATTTCCTCATGTCATGTTAATATAGTTTAAATGTGATTTCAGTGTGCCTAAAGCTACGCAAGGCCCACAGAAGAACGATTTACTGGAAGCAATAAGAACTGGAATCAATCTCCGACCCACAAAGGTAAGTTTAAACGATGGATATTTTCATAAATTTCCAGCCCAAGTCTCTTCTTTTTCTCGATAAAAAATGTTAATAGGTAATTGTTCGATGCATAGCCGCAATGTATACACGTATACATTGTGCTTGTAAGGTTGCATTACTTATCTCCCGCAATTAACTTCTCTTCCGCCGTAATAATTAAGTATTTAATAGCAGAGCCCGCGACCTCCGGTCGCTGCGGCAAGAGGAACTACTATGAACCCCTGTTAACTCGAAAACAGTTGAAACGATCTCGTGGCCAGGGTTCCCCATTTTGGCCATGGACTTCCCGGAATTATGGTCGTTTGGGACTGTATTACTTTCCTCCCTCCACCCTTCAGGAACGATGATACGAACCAGAAGATCCCACCCTTCACTCGAATATGGGCGGGGTCTTCAAACTACCATGTTGATTCATACCGTTGCCAACGCTGTGAGCAAGTATATCTGACTCATGGGACAGAGGGTTTGGCTGGATCCTTCTTACAGACCCGTCAGATATACAGCATCACAAATGTTTCAACTTGATAGTCTGAAGACCCCGACCATATTCGAGAGTAGGGACTTTCTAGAGGAAGGCTGTAGTCTTCTGGTTCGTTTCATCTGGAGGAAAGGTGGAGTCTTCTGGTTCATGTCGCCTGGAGGAAGGATGGGGTTTTCTGGTTCGTATCATCTGGAGGAAGGGTGTAGTCTTCTGGTTCGTTTCATCTGGAGGAAGGGTGGATCTTCTGATTCGTGCCATCTGGAGGAAGGGTGGAGGCTTCTGGTTCGTGTCATCTCGAGGAAAGGTGGTGTCTTCTGGTTCGTTTCATGTGGAGGAAGGGTGGAGACTTCTAGAGAAAGGGTGGAGTCTTCTGGTTCGTTTCATCTGGAGGAAGGGTGGATCTTCTGGTTCGTGCCATCTGGAGGAAGGGTGGAGTCTTCTGGGTCGTGTCAACTGGAGGAAGGGTGGAGTCTTCTGGTTCGTGTCATCTGGAGGAAGGGTGGAGTCTTCTGGTTCGTGTCATCTGGAGGAAGGGTGGAGTCTTCTGGTTCGTGCCGTCTGGAATAGGGCGGGGTCTTCTGGTTCGTGTCGTCTGGAGGAAGGGTGGGGTCTTCTGGTTGGTAGGCGGAGTCATCATCTGGAGGGGTGGAATCTTCTGGAACTGGTGGGCGGAACTGATGACTTCAACGTGTGTAGCCCTTTATAAGGCAGCAACTGACACCACTTTACGTCACACTACGTCGTGCCCCACATTCCTCTACGTCAGACTGCGCGCCACGTATTGTGACGTTGACACCACTTTCGTAAGACTGCGTGTCTAGCATTCCAGTACGTCACGCATTGTGACGTTGACACCACTTTCATAAGACTGCGTGTCTAGCATTCCAGTACGCCACGTATTGTGACGTTGACACCACATTGGTAAGATTGCGTGTCAAGCATTCCAATACGTCAGTTATTGTGACGTTGAAACCAGTCACCACTACTGTAAGACTTCGTTTATGATATTCCTTCATTAATTTTATTAGAGAATGAAATTTCAGTGCGATGTGCATTAATTTATACTTTTCTACGTATCTCTCGCAATTAACTTCTCTTCAGGTATCATGAATATTTAAGTTGTGGCCACGAATTTCCGAAAATATTTAAAGAAATTTTGCGACTTTGCGTCAGGCGCATGACGCTTATAAGGTTTTCACGCGCGTCCATTATACAAAGATTGCTGCTTTGATTTGTAATTAGAAAATTTAATAAATCGCGTGAGAATTTTTCGTGGTATCATGAAAATTTTCAACTTTTTGACAAATTAGTTGGGGTATTATTTGATATTTTGCTCAATCTAGATTTTCTCCCCTTTATCTCCTTATTTATCTCTCCTATTTATCTCCCTAGACCCCATCATTTTAATTTCTATCAAATGTTTCAGCGAACGTCGGATAAGCCGGAGCCGACGCCCCAGCAGCAGCAACAAACCGTTCTGTTCCACGACGTGGCGTCCATCCTACAACGCCGTAAGTTCCTCATCGGCGACATGTGCGACGGTAGCTCCGGCAGCTCCGACGAGAGTGAGGGGGCGTGGGACGACGAAGACGATAGCTGGAATTAGTGTGACGACAGCTGGAAGTATTGTTAGTGAAAAATGTTTGTGATATTGCAACGCTATTTAGCGTGATATCAGGGATGAGTGATTAAGGCTTGTTTGTGCAATGCTATGAATTCGTGGAGAGATGGTACTGTAAAGCTGAGGCATTATCAAGAAATAAGAAGCATTTCAGAGTTTCAGCACTATAACGATATCTTAAAGTCTTAACTGTTTGAGTTCATTTTAGTTTATTAAGTCTTTTGATTGCGATTTATTTACGTCACTAAAAATCGGTTGTGACACTTTGCTCATCATTAAAAGGATCTTAGAATTTTATCGACTGTTTACCCGTGGGACCTGGACTTTTTATGACGTTGACCAATCCAAGCGCGTGTTGGTTCAACTCGAGCGTTGATTAGCCTATACTTCAAATAGACCTGTGTTTAAGCTAATTATAATAGAGCTTAGAAGTTAGAATGAACTCCATAATATATCATAATTATCTTTGTGGTTTTTGGTTCTAAGAACTTTGTATCACAAATAGCTTATAGTTCTATTCCATTTCAGTATTGTCCATGGAACTTTTGATGTAAATCTTTCGTTTAATCTAAAAGAAATTATTGATAAATAATATGTATTTATGAATTATGATAGTTCATTTAGCTAGTATTTTGGTTTGATTTTTAAGAAAATTTAAAAAAACATAAGTTAAGCAATATTAAGCCTCTATCTGGCGTGATGGTGTAAGATTGTATTCATGGGAGTGCTTGATTACAAGTTCAACAAGAACTGGTATGTGCATTTCTACTCAAGAACTTGCCAGTGATCATATGCCCGTGCTCCCGGGTCTTCAAATGTTTGTAATGAATATGTGATTTATGAGTTTCGAAAACATTAAGCAGTTGTGACAACTGACGTCATGTCAACGGATTTTGACTTTTACATGCGTGCGCCGTATGTACGTGTCATTTACGTGCTATGCCGTATATGTACGTGTTACTGATTTGACGGTATGATCATGGACTTACACGGTGCGTGCAACCTGCTTTCGAATTGCAGAATGATCCTCATTGACCTGTCACATGTTCCTTCAGTGTGACTCTCACGATACAATTTATACTAACATTGCAACATATGATTTATAATCATTTAAATTATCATTAAAAAGTTTCTTTGAAGATAATATTGTTTCGATTTACAACTAATTAGCGATATTCGTATAATATTATGATAGAAGTTATTTGTTGAATTTAAGTTGTATAATAGTCAGTTGTTTGATTATATGCTACACGTATTTGTGCTCATAGGTCGAAAGCAACGCGTCGAAAGGACAGGTAGAAAGCATAAAATGTTGTCCCCAGAGAACCTTATAACATTTTAGGGCACTCAGGGCACAGGGCACTACGTCAGGGCACCAGGGCACTACGTCAGGGCACTGATCCTTGAAGTAGTGCCCTGAACAGGGCACAGGGCACTACGTCAGGGCACCAGGGCACTACGTCAGGGCACTGGGCCACTACGTCTATGTTATGTGATATTGTTATTCTATTGTTTTGAAGGGTTTTATTGTTATTGTAAAGATACTATTCTGATTTTATTGTGATTTAGGAGTAAAATGCAATCTGTAATCATGTACTAATCTGTAATCGTGTATTCAATACATACTAGATACCTACACTTAAGACTTCGTGGTGTGTCCTATTGTTATTTTAAGGCTCTGAAGAAGGACACCAGGGCACTACGACAGGGCACTGGGTCCCTATTGTTATTCTAAGAGTCATTCGACGTTGGGGCACTGGGCACTATGTCGGGGCACTGGCTCACTGGGGCACTATGTCTACGTCATGTGATATTGGTATTCTATTGTTTTGCACGGTTAAGGCCATGGTTCTGTTTATCATTTTAAGGATCCTATAGTTATTCTGTGGATCCCATTGTTATTCTATGGCCTTTATTGTTATTCTAAGATTCGAAGGGTTCTATTGTTATACTTAGGGTTCTGCTGCTACTGTTAGGGTCTCATTGTTATTATTAGTGCCCTATTGTTATTCTAAGGGTCCTCTTCTCATACTAAGGATCTTATTGTTATTCCAAGGGTCCTATTGTTATTCTAAGGCTCTTATTGTTATTTCAAGGGTCCTATTGTTATTTTAAGGGTCCTATTGTTATTTTAAGGGTCCTATTGTTATTTCAAGGGTCTTATTGTTATTTGAAGGGTCCTTTTGTTATTCTAACGTCCCTTTTGTTATTCTAAGCGTCCTATTGTTATTTTAAGGGTCCTATTGTTATTTTAAGGGTCTTATTGTTATTTGAAGGGTCCTTTTGTTATTCTAACGTCCCTTTTGTTATTCTAAGCGTCCTATTGTTATTTTAAGGGTATACTTGTTATTTTTAGGGTCCTATTGCTATTCTAAGGGTCCTATTACTCAGGATCCTATTGTTATTCCAAGGGTCCTATTGTTATTTTAAGGGTCTTATTGTTATTACAAGGGTCCTTTTGTTATTCTAAGTGCCTTATTATTATTCTAAGGTCATCCTCTTATACTAGAATTTAATTGTTAATCTATGGTTTTATTGTTATTTTAAGGCCTCTTGTTATTATAAGATTCTAAGGGTCCTATTGTTATTCTTAGGGTTCTGTTGTTACAGTTAGGTCCCATTTTATTATTAGTGCCCTATTGTTATTCTAAGGGTCCTATTCTCACACTAAGGATCCTATTGTTATTTCAAGGGTCCTTTGTTATTTGAAGGGTCCTATTGTTATTTTAAGGGTCTTATTGATATTTGAAGGGTCCTTTCGTTATTCTAACGGTCCTTTTGTTATTTTAAGTGTCTTACTATTATTCTAAAGGTCCTATTAGAATCCTTTTGTTAAGGGTTCTTATTGTTATTTTAAAATTCTAAGGGTCCTATTGTTATACTTAGGGTTCTATTGTTATTTTAAAGGGCTATTATTGTTATTCTAAGGGTCGTTTTCTCATAATAAGGATCCTATTGTTATTCCAAGGGTCCTATTGTTATTTTAAGGGTCTTATTGTTATTTTAAGTGCCCTATTCTCATACTAAGGATCCTATTGTTATTCTAAGGGTCCTATTGTTATATCAAGAATATTCTTGTTATTTAAAGGGTCCTTTTGTTATTCTAACGCTCCTTTTGTTATTATAATTGTCTCATTATTATTTAAGGGTCCTATCCTCACACTAAGGATCCTTTTGTTATTCCAAGGATCCTATTGTTATTCTAAGGGCACTGGGGCACTACGTCATGTGATTGTGATATTGGTACTCTATTGTTTTTCAAGGGCTCTATTGTTATTCCTGGGGTCGCATCGTTATTCTAAGAGTCATTCTACGTCGGGGCACAAGGGCAATACCTCTTAGAATAACAATAGAGGCCTAACAATAACAATATGTTCCTTTAAGTGTTAGAATAGGACCCTTATAATAATAATGAGACAATAAGATAACAAAAGGACCCTTAAAATAACAATAAGACCCTTAATATAACAATACGACCCGTTGGAATAACAATAGGATCCTCGGTATGAGAATTGGAACCTTAGAATAACAATAGGGTCCTTAAATAACAAAAGGACCGTTAGAATAACAAATGGACCCTTGAAATAACAATAAGAGCCTTAGAATAACAATAGGACCCTTAGTGTGAGAATAGGACCCTTAGAATAACAATAGGGTAAATTGAGCGATCCGTCGAGGCCAGTATCACGCCAGGACCACGCCAACAATATCCACCATCAAAAAAGTATTCACTTAGTTGCGCGCCAATAGCACCCTTATCGCGCCAGTTACGACAGTAACCGCAAATAACAATAGTACAAGTAAAGTCGAAACTTACTTTGCCAGGACCCTTAGCAATAAGTATCCAAGATCCTACTGGCGTGTTAACAAAGGACCCTCATTTTAATAAATTCGACTGGCGCGATACTAAGTGCTACAAGATTTCATGATGCCCACTAAGATAACATTGGTAGGCCTGATACTGGCGCTTAACAATAGAATGATACTGGTATAATAACTGGCGGATACCTTATATAGGACAATTTACCCTTAGAATCTTATTATAACAAGAGGCCTTAAAATAAAAATAGGAACCATAGATTAATAATAGGATTCTAGTATAAGAATAGGAACTTTAGAATAATAATAAGGCACTTAGAATAACAAGAGGACCCTTAAAATAACAATAAGACCCTTAAAATAACAATAGGACCCTTGGAATAACAATAGGATCCTGAGTATCAAAATAGGACCCTTAGAATAACAATAAGATCCTTAAAATAACAATAGGACCCTTGGAATAACAATAGGACCCTTAAAATAGCAATAGGATAAATAAAATAGGACGCTTAGAATAAAAAGGACGTTAGAATAACAAAAGGACCCTTAAAATAACAATAAGACCCTTAAAATAACAATAGGACCCTTAAAATAACAATAGGACCCTTGAAATAACAATAAGAGCCTTAGAATAACAATAGGACCCTTGGAATAACAATAGGATCCTGAGTATCACAATAGGACCCTTAGAATAACAATAAGATCCTTAAAATAACAATAGGACCCTTGGAATAACAATAGGATCCTTAGTATGAGAATAGGGCCCTTAGAATAACAATAAGACCCTTAAAATAACAATAGGACCCTTAGAATAACAAAAGGACCGTTAGAATAACAAAAGGACCCTTCAAATAACAATAAGACCCTTAAAATAACAATAGGACCCTTAAAATAACAAGTAGACCCTTAAAATAACAATAGGACGCTTAGAATAACAAAAGGGACGTTAGAATAACAAAAGGACCCTTCAAATAACAATAAGACCCTTGAAATAACAATAGGACCCTTAAAATAACAATAGGACCCTTGAAATAACAATAAGAGCCTTAGAATAACAATAGGACCCTTGGAATAACAATAGGATCCTTAGTATGAGAATAGGACCCTTAGAATAACAATAGGGCACTAATAATAACAATGAGACCCTAACAATAACAGCAGAACCCTAAGTACAACAATAGGACCCTTCGAATCTTAGAATAACAATAGAGGCCATAGAATAACAATGGGATCCATAGAATAACAATAGGATCCTTAAAATGATAAACAGAACCATGGCCTTAACCGTGCAAAACAATAGAATACCAATATCACATGACATAGTGCCCCAGTGAGCCAGTGCCCCGACGTAGTGCCCAGTGCCCCAACGTCGAATGACTCTTAGAATAACAATAGGAACCCAAGAATAACAATAAGATCCTTGGAATAACAGTTGAATCAGAATAGTATACTTACAACAATAATAAGACCATTCAGAACAATATCAGATAACGTAGACATAACGTAGTGGCCCAGTGCCCTGTCATAGTGCCCTGGTGTCCTTCTTCAGAGCCTTAAAATAACAATAGGACACACCACGAATAAGGCTATGAAAATAACACTGAAGTCTTAAGTGTAGGTATCTAGTATGTATTGAATACACGATTACAGATTAGTACAGAATTACAGATTGCACTTTACTTCTAAATCACAATAAGATCAGAATAGTATCCTTACAATAACAATAGAACCCTTCAAAACAATAGAATAACAATATCACTTAACATAGACGTAGTGGCCCAGTGCCCTGACGTAGTGCCCTGTGCCCTGTTCAGGGCACTACTTCAAGGATCAGTGCCCTGACGTAGTGCCCTGGTGCCCTGACGTAGTGCCCTGGTGCCCTGACGTAGTGCCCTGTGCCCTGAGTGCCCTAAATATGATACATTAAGTATAATTAATATGATATTATGTTCTCATTTTGAAAATGTCAAAAAAACATTTTTAAAAAATTGCAAGAATTTCTACAATAGTCTGTATTTTACTGAATTTCAACAAACCGAAGATCCTTACGGGCGCCAGAATCAAGATTAAATTTGATAGAATTTGAAAATAATAAGTGCTAAACTAAATCCCCCGTAAGGGGCCATCAATAAAGGATGTCCGCAAAATTTCGGCTATTTTTGACCCCTCCCTCCCCCTTGTCCACAAACGTCCGCAACCTGAAATACCCCCCCCCCCTCCGGACGTCAGCATTTTCATTGAAAATCTTTTGTGTCATCATTTTTATGCCTTTTTTCTCAAATCTAAATCAAAATTCTAAAAAATCGACTATTTTCAAGTGAAAAGCTACTCAAATCGACCAAAATTTTCATAAATGCGGACGTCCGCATTTGGCCAATTACTCCACTCCCCCTACGTCTGCAAACGTCCGCATTGCCCAGACTCCCCCCTCTCCCCTCTTTGCGGATGTCCTTTATGGATGGGCCCTAAACTAAATTCCCCGTAAGATGAGAAAGCTGTAGCTGTGGCATCGATAACAATTCTAGATATTTCAATTGATCTGCTTTAACCCATTAGTGCCCAAGGAAAAACTGGCAGAGTATTTTATATAACATGTTTATTTTCCGAACCACACTGGGCCACAATGACTAAGTTTAAAAATCCCAATACTGGTACTTCAGTAGTTTTCGAGTTATGAACCTGTTGCTTTCGGGCAACACTGGGCTGTTGCCTTGGGAAACATTACTTTATCTCTCAATATTTGGTATCTAAAAGTGAATTTATGGTTTATTCTACTGAGCAAGTAGCCACAGATGGAAATGGAAATCATATGCAATACTCACGGGAACCCAAAGCCTCAAAAAACGTACTGTTGCCCACAGGCAACACTGGGGAGAATGACATTTAACTATTTATTTCACGTTCTTGGACATTCATATCACGTGTGGACGGAAACAATATGCCTTTAAACATATATAATCATTAAATATGGATGATTTCCATAAATGCTGTTTTTTAGGCAACACTATGCCTGGATTTTACATAGCATCATGCGACAATATTTTCAACTACCAACTACGAGAATGGTTATTTTCTTGCCTTATTTGGTGTGCTAGATGTCTATACTTCTATAGATGTGAAGTCTGGCATAAAATTTCAAAGATTATTGTTGCTTCTAGGCAACACCAGGATTCAACATGATAAATTTTGCTCCAAAATACATTTCTATAAAACTGCATGTTGGAATTTTATGCATTGGCAGGACCTTCTTTGCACTGACCCCTGGCTGTAGATTGAAAAGACAGATAATCTTCATAGATAAGGCCATTGGGGTCTATTAGAAAACTGGATCGTAATAATTATTATTATTCAAATGGACTTTAGTTAACATAGAATTATGTCCCTTACTGCATGAGTTACTGGATACGCCACATTTCTGATTTCTGCCTTGACACTGTTACCCCATTGAAGCATTGAAGCGCACTCTATTTACATAACTCCGAGCTTGCAAAATGGCTCTGACTGACCTTCAGAGTTTACATTTTCCTTAAAAGAATGGTTAGATGATTGTGAAAAGGATCGTGATTTATAGGCACCTCGTAGGTATACTGTATAGCCAATAGTAATTATACACAGGTGAATAATGAATATTCGTTAAGTTTCCGTTGTGTGCTTGGGTTATGGATTGCCCTTGAAAGTTGCAACTGATGTTTACAGACACAGATAGGCTCAACATGGCCACAGTTAGGCATTTTATAAGGAGACTTTCGTCATTTCAGTAATTTGTGATTAGGTATGCAATGTCCCTGAAGTCTGAAAAGTGAAAGCTGAATAGACGTAATGTGTAGAAATGAGTGAAGGTTGTTTATAGACTCTTACAGGACATGCAAATGCAGGTGGAACCCACTTGATGGTATTTTTGTCAGTTTTCTGCTATTGCTAGATCTCTCACCTGATCCAGTCGAAAAACTCCACACTGTTACTACTCATAATCTGTAACGTTCAGGGCTATGAAGAGTATTGCACCATCTATAGGAGCTTTAATTTTTACTTATTTTATTGCAGACCTTTTTTTTTAACACCAATAGCAAATACCATTACAGTACATGCCAATCATAATTAAATATATTTTTATAATGTTTTTAATTAATGTTGGTTCCGTTGAAAAATTAAGGACTCTGGTCAAGTTCTGAACGACCCAAAATACAAGTGAGTCCCAGTGTTGCCCAGAGGCAACAGATATAGTTTATTTTAACATTGCTGAACGAACAATTTAAACATTTATATCAGAAAGAACAATATGTTTATTTAAAAATTGGCGTGTGTGGTAGGCCATGCCTCACAATATAATGGTGTCCTGGTGTTGCCCAGAGGCAACAAAGCAACAATTTTTTATATATTTTAGCCTTTCTGAACGTGCAGCATACAGATTTCTATTACATAGTATCAGCCTTTTTGTTAAAAAGCCGTTAATTTCGCTATTTTGGGCAAATTTTCAGCTTCTCCTAGTGTTGCCCAAGAGCAACACTTAGCAAATGTTGCATATAACGTTCTTCTGCTTAGTGAATTTGCAATTTGGCTCAATTATAAAGCAATCAGACGATGCAAAACGGTCAGATAAAACATGATTCTGAGGTTTCTAGCCCATTTAGAACTGTTGCTTTTGGGCAATAGCCCCAGTGTTGCCTAAAGGCAATCGGAACTTTGAATGCTTATATCTCCTGACTGGTTTGGACTAATGAGTTCATTCTTTGACCATCTGAATGCCACGTCCAATGACCATTTAGGTGTATGCAGCAATAAAATCAAAATCTGGTTTAGCTACCTCAATTAACCCAATTACTGAAGGTGGTAGAAAATCCTATCAAAAAAATAAATGGTCAAATTAATTGGTCAATTAACTGGTTGCCTGATGCCAAAAGATATATTTCGAGATCAGGAAGTGTGAAATTTAATAGAGCTGGTGTTGTTGAAAAACGAAATTAATATCTCATTCAGAGAAGCCACAATTACTCAAAACGTAACTGTTGCTTTTAGGCTACGTTGGGCACTAATGGGTTAATCGCAGTTGTCCTCCTTATAATTTGATAGATAATGTCACTAAAGTAAAAATGAATAAATGATATCAATTCATTGTGATCAATATTGTAAAGTGGTATGTGATTGAACAATGAACATTTGTTTTGAACTTTTGTTTTCTTCGAGCTATCTTTAGAACATGAATGGATTTGTCTGATTTTGTCAAATTCCCCACCAAATGTTAAAAATAAAATATCTGCCCCTGCTCTAAGTCTAATAACCCCTCCATATTATATCATAGCTAGGACATGCCCGAGATAGTACTTCATCATCATGTGGAACTGGTGTCCCTAGTGTCAAAATGTTACGTTCTGCTGACCTCCTCTCATAGCCCACCTGGGAGGAAGAAACTGTGGAAGAAGACATCAACGAATTACGAATACAACGCTAATGTGACAGATACAAAGGTATTATTTTATTTTCAGTGCATTTGTTTCGGTTAGAGTTGCTCTCATTCTGTGCATTTGAAATTACCTTGCTTCGATTTTGAATTGCGTGAATTTTTTGCGGGTTTTTCTATAAGTATTTATCGAAACCATCCCCCGCTAATGTTGCCATCTCGTCGACCAAGCTTACACCAATACCCCCTCAGATACAAAGGCAGCCATGTTAGTGTCACGTCACCGCCTGTCCCACACGTCTAATCTCCCACGGAACTATCTGGAAGATAAGGATATCGAGGTAATTCATAAATGCACTATAAACTTATAAATTCAAAGTTAATACTTAAAATATATGATATAATTTTTTCATGTAGGTATACTTAAAATTTATGTTCTGATTTTTTCCTGTTCCCAATCGCGTTTTTGTTTTACAAAAAGGCATTGAGAATAGGTTAGCAGAGATCGTGTATTTTGGGGTTGTGTGTATACTACCTTTACGCGTACTGTTAAATCTGAAATAGGTGGTGTGCTGCGCGACAAAGTTGGTCGTCGTCGTCGTATGCTCCATTTTCATGCATCCAACTGCTCCTTTATAATATCAATCGCGTCAGAGTAGGTTGGTGTAGTGGCATCCTTTGCATTGTGGGCTACAGCTAGCTAACTGGGCTGCTTAGTAGGTATTTGAGTTCAATGCTCGGTAAATTCTTTTTTCAAAAATTCTACAATTATTTAATCATCAAATCAAAACAATATCAATTTTCACGGAATCAATCAAATAATTGATTTGACTTAAATCACACAGTCATTTGGCTATGTTTAAGTAGCGGGCAATTCGGCCAATTTACAATGGGCAGTATTTGTGCAATCAGTAACGAATGATCTAAAGAATTGACTTGAGAAAAGTAAACATGCTCGAGTTCGTCTCGGTTCGTGATTGATAATAATGATATATCTGAATCTTTTATCTTGGTCAGTAATCATACTGTGTATCTCAATCTTAAAATTATCAAGGCGGGGCAATAATATCGAACATTACAATGGTTTGATATCTGCAGCACCACACAAAAGAAATGTAACGCGTAACGAAAATGTTGATCAAAGTTATGAAACTCTCAACAGCGCAACTAAACAAATCTTGAAAGAGTTCTATGAAATGGCGGAACGCGCGCGCAAACATTTGGCACGTGAAACGAAATCGCCCACGTGATATTCAGATCTGCGCGCGTTAATTCAAATTTGTAGAAGGAAATGTATTATATAGCGCCCGTGCATAACAAGGAATATTTATGAAACTTATTCAATGATGTTAGTATTGTGATGAGTTGTGACTATCATGTGACACTTGAAGTTGATAGAAGAAGCGTTTTATCACGGAAAATTAATTAAGATAAATCTTATTTCTATTAAAGAAAACCTCTTTCTCTCAATTCTCGTCGGTGTACAAACGCGATTGTACTCCTTGATTTTGGAGGTCATTTTTATGCTTTATAAGTTTATAGTCAACTCACCATGTCAGTAAATAAGACGGACAATGGTCGTAGATCAAATGACGTCGTGTTTGTGTATCAAGCCCCAGGGAACAGGAAATTAAGCGCCTGCATAAGGGAAAAACAGGCTCAAGAAATACGCCGGCAGGCGCAATTCTTGTTTCATGTAGGTACGTCGATGCTGCAGACAGATTGTCTGATTTTTAGCTCGAAATATGATTTTTCGTCATTCCACGCGAAATTCAAAGCTCAAATTTTCATAATTCTGAACCAACGCAACGCATTTCATGACGCCAGGCTTAGAATACTACGAAGTTTCAGCTCCCGATATTTTTTGTTCATTTTTTTTGTTCTCACGGTGGACAGATATATTTTACTTAACTGCGAGCTAATAGGCACCTTTCACCGTCTATTCTGAAGAAATTTACATGGGTAATGGTGTTTCAATTGAGTTGTTGTTCATTACTTTTGAACTACTTGGAATTTTTCGAAGCGGTAAAAACATGATTCAACGGAAAATTGAAAATTCTTAAGACATTGACGAATCACTGAATCAGGCATGCGCATGGGACTCAATTCTTGGTTGGATTATAAAGTCCAATCTGCGCTTTATTTCCGGATCAGTTGTGATTTAAAATGAAATTCATCGATGTGTTGTGAATTGCATTGGCCGAAGTAACGCCACCGAGTGGGCTATTGAGCTATGTATTAGCCACCCCATCGGGCATGCTAGTATTTACATATTGCTGATAACGCAGCTCACCGCCTCACTCCATTGAGCTAATGCATCACGTTATATGTCACGTGACACTCTCTATCTGTTAATTGTATATTTTTATAAATGAAATCACGTGTTCTGTCTCATGAGGTAATTATTTACTACCATCAAATTCAAGTGCTCACAATGATATATTACACAGTTCAAACACAAGATAATCTCTTGTGTATGAGTATATACTTCGAATCTCTTGTAAATGAGTATAATCTCTTGTTAATGAGTATATAGTTCAAACACAAAAATCTTTTACTAGCGATAAATACATCGCTGCAAATATAGATAACAATGAAAGGTCAATGTTCACTGCAGAGGTCAATGTGGCTTCTTTGAAACATTTAATGGCTATGAATGGTGACAGGGGGTTCTAGACAGGTTGACTATTGGTCCTCTTACCTGTTTGATTTAAAATTCTAAAAATATCACTCAAGATTTCCTGGTTTTAGTACCTGGTTGATTTGAAAGCTACAGCTATATCAAAATACTGTACTGACGTTTGACCCCCCGCTTTCCTCTAAAGATTTACAGAACTGTAGTAGGGGGTGTAATGTCGGGAGGGGGGGGGGGAGTCAAGTGTCCCTTTACCTAATCGCACCATATACCTTATCGGACATAATTGTCACGGACATTACATTCACGCTGAGCACCTCAGCGTGAATATTAATGCCCGTGAAAATTTTGTCCGTGATACTAATGTCCGTGATTTTCAGGTCCGTGAAAATAAAGTCCGGTATTTTCTCCTAAAATTTCTAGGGTTGAGACGCCAAATTTTGACTCTATCTCTTTAAATGCACCAATAATAAAATTTTAAGGAAATTAAGCTTCTTTTTCATGCTCAGTACCTGCAATATGGAAATTTATCATATCAATTAACGAAAAACATTGAAAAATCTTCTATTCAAGTATCCAAATCGTGGAAGAAAATGGGAAAAATCGAGCTGATAATTTCGAAGTTTTCTTGAAATTTGAAGTGGCTGGATCGAGCTTGAATATTAATGTCCGTGAAGTTTTAGGTCCGTGAAACTAAAGTCCGTGATAATTATGTCCGATAAGGTTGTGACACCGCACTATATAGTGACACCATGTCACTGTATATAAGTACGCTGACACATGGATCGATCGATAAAAACGCGTAAGATTCGATAGGAATTCTATGAAAAGTGAATTGCGCGCAATGAAAATGCCCTGATTTTTTCTTTTTCAATCCCTCCATTGATCGATGCATGTTTACACATACAGGTGCATGGTTAAGGGGATAACTGGTAGGGGATAACCAATTCTTGACATCAATTTTCTTGAACGGTGGAGTAGCTAAACTCCATGACTAAAGGACTATGTACATTTGTAAAAAACCAAACTAAACTACGGGCCTGAATTTCTGGATATAAACTAAAATATTGTTAACATAAAACGAGTATTCACATCAAGAAAAGTATTGCAGATAACAAGAGGGAGTGTTTCTATTGCCGATTAGATTCACCAATCTGCCGAAGAGTAGGCCTGACACCAGTGAAACCAGTGCTGGAATTGCTTTGAAACAAGGGTTCGGCAGCAGGTTCCAGATCTACTTCGGGATATGTCGGGTTTTGGTCGGGTTCTTGTCACATTTTTTGTCGCGTTTTGAATAATTTGGTCAGCAAATGTCTGGCTCTTGTTTGTCAGAATTCTCTAAATCGCGTGGTTCTACTCCCGATTTACGTCAAACGTAGCTTTCAAAACCTTAAATCTATCTTACCACAAGCCAACCTCCTATACCTTAATACTTTTAACTTGTTTCTCACCGTCTAAAATTATTCTGATAAGAAGTACCGTTTACGGCTAATCCTTGAAAATATTCACCTTATCACGAAAATCACGTACTATAGAACTATAGTCCAAGACCAAAGGTTCAAAAAAGCTGAGTCGTCAACTTTTCCACACCCTTTTTTGCCATTATACACAGGGTCGAATTATTGTATCTCGGCCTAGGAAGGTCGTAGAGATTTCGTTTATAGCTAAAACGAAAGGCTATGACCATTTTTATATACCATATGACTTGTCAACAAACATAGCTATGCACTAAAATGCTCAAAAACCAAGTTACGGGCAAAAAACCGTTTTTGAGCCCAAGCGCAAGCTCAAATTTGGCAATTTTTGATAACAATTGGGTCTGGAAGGTCATAAAGACTTCGTCCATAGCTAAAAGAAGCGCAATACCAATGTTTATATTCTACAGAGTGTATAAATGCAACTTATGTCGTAGTAATAATGGGTGTCTAAGTGCCTAACCATGGTGAATTCAGTGTAGATCCTTGCTGTACGGCATGTTCAATAACAAGTAATCGAAACTGAGGGGCTCCGTACAGGACAGTGCTATTGCGACGTATGTGATTATACAGCCAAGATTCAGACCTGAAAGAACATTACATGTCCTAAAACGCTCATCGCAAAATGAGTTATGAGCGTTTTTCTGTTTTTTGCCATTTTCACTACTTCAAATTTGGCCAAAAGATGCTCCAACGATCCCCATTTTCACGAAAAATCTGATATCGAATTATTTCAAGGCCTCTTGCAACACATCTTATGCCATATCGTGATATATAGGGGGTTGGGAATCTCTTCCAGGCTGCAATTTCCCCCAATTTTTGGCCTAAAACACCCCCTTTTTTACAATTTATAGAAATCTATATCTGACCATAGCTTGAGCTATAAATAGCTTTCATTGTGGGGCACGTTTTATTTCATTTTCTGAGACGTGAATCTGAGAGGGTATTATTATTAGCTTAGTGTATTATTAAATAAGAAGCTATCAATTCCCTCTCAGGAGGGGTGGACGTTTATCACCACAGACAAATTTCGTGTTCAATCTACAACAATGAATATAATATATAGATTTTAAATATAATATTTGGTGTGTTGTAGATTAAACGCCAAACTTTTCTGTGGAGATAAACCTCCACTCCTCCATGAGGTGTGATTTACACCCTCGAAAAGGCACCGCTGCGTGCCACAATTCGTGTACCACATCCGTCATTCCTTTACCCCCTCACGAGACATATTCGTGTGCTTGTGTGAGACAATAGTTCTTGAGATCGAAATTTCGAAGGTTATAAATATGCTCAATATGGGGATTTTTACAATGATAGGTACCCATGCTAACGTATGATGATTACGCCATATTGAAATTTTATGGGGTGCTAAAAATGGGAATTCTTTCGTAGAATCCCAAATTTCGTTGCTCATATGTATAGATATGTCTCGTAAGGAACTAAATTTGTGCCCTGCCTAGTGCCTGTTATGCCCTTTCTCATGCCCATATTATGTCATGATTAATATGCTTTCAAATTGAAATGCCTGAGTCACACACACAAACTTGCCACTTGGATGAGTCTGAAAATTAAGGTCGAAGGCGGGGCTTGAACCCACGACTGAGAACTTGCCGGGTCTCTGCTCTACCAACTGAGCTACTTCGCCCTGATGCGGTGGGATTCGAACCCACGCCTCTTTGGCCCAGTGAAAGTCCCTCCAGTCCTTCGACCTTCGTCTCAAAAAATGGTTAGCACGGCTAGCAGTGCTAATGGGAGAAATTTCTTGGATACTGGGAGGATTTCGTGAAATTCCCGACGAAAATTTTGTAATTAGAAAAGTTTTGTTAAAATTTATCCAATTTGTTGCGTTTTGAGAAATAGTCCCAGTAAAATGCATACAGTAGTTATATCTACCTTATCAGACATAATTATCTCGGGCTTTACTTTCACGGAGCTAAAACTTCACAGACATGAATGTTCATTGTTCACGCTTGATCATATTACTTCAAATTTTCAAGAAAAATTCGAAATTTTTGGCTCGATTTTCCTCATTATCTTCCGATCGGGTGTATTTGGAATTTAATCCAGATTTAATCAAGTACTGTACAGTATTTAAAAATATATTCGAACTTGAGACTTCTGTTTACTAGGGGCATTCGAAATTTTTAGATTCTACCATTGCAGCAATTCTTTTGTGTATACTGTATGTGATACTGATGGTAATGAATTGAGGCGTAAAAGCTCAAACTTTAGAGTTGAGATGTCAAAATGAGACTGACATTAAAATCTTTAATCCTATTGTTATAATTCTATATCCCGCACGCTCAATTTTATTGCTGTTTCATTAGGCATTGTGCATTTTAAATAACTTGAAATTAGACCGAAGTTTGAGTTGAAATCCTGTTGGTTCTGATCTTGGGGCCACCGCCCCCAGACTGAAAATTGTGGCCCAAAACCTCAAAATGGCCATTTTTGACCATACGCGTAGAAAGATGGGGTGCAAATAATCTTGTTTATGTTGGAGGGTAAAAATGGTACCAAAAGTGTTTTGATCCATGGTCACAAATATCTTGACAGGTTGATTCCAGGAGGGTCACACTTTTGTCCCAGGGAAACTTGAGAATTTTGGTTTGGAGTTGAAATCCTGTTAACCTGATCCGGGGGCTGCCGCCCCCAGTACTCTGCTGCACTTGTTAGAAATTAGGTTCAAATCTGCTGGGAGGATACATCATGCTGCCCTTAGTGTCGTATGGTCCTTCCTCTTCATTCCTCTTGAATTTTGTAGATAACGTGCCGACCTTATTTGTTAGGGTCGGTTGCAGAAACGAGAGTTTTGGTTGAGAGATATCAAATGTAACCGATATTACAATAGACGTTCAGCTTCAGCAACTTGTTCCCATCCACAGTAGCCCTGGATGCTATATGGTTACTTCTTTCCTTGCCCCGGATGTCCCGTGCTATGGAGACTGCATAGTTTGAGCTGTTTGTAAGATCCATCCCCCGTTTAGTAGTAGATATCAAGATAATTAAGAATAATCAAGGGTATACAGTTTATGTTGGGATATTTTACACATTAACAAAAATTGGTCTTATCCACTTATGACTAGATAATATCCCTAACATGCTGCTAATGGGAGGAAAACCGTTTTGGAAGGCAAACCCTCCACCTACAATCCCTAAACTATTATATACACCTAATACCTAATCGTTATAGATGGCACTCATCGGTGCTGCTGTCATTTTGGCGGCAACACTTCTCTCCTGTGTAACTGCAGGGATAGACCTAAACAAGAAAGAGTTTGTCATCTACAATAAGAAGAACTGCAAGGCAAGGCTTGCTCTTCTAGGTTGGAAGTCTGATCAAGTCGGTGCTCAGGTGGGCGAGATAACAGAAAACCAGCAGTGGTTCTTAGAAGTCCATCCAAACAAACCAGGATGCTACTACATGAGCAATGGGAAGTATCCTAAAAACAGGCTTGCAGCGCATGCAACTTATGGGCTGGTATCCTATAATGGAAACCGCTACAGTGATCAACTCTGGGAATTCCGGCCCAGCAGTGACGGTTTCTACTACATCACGAACTGTAAATACGATGATGATCGTAGGATTGCATTAGCCAGAACAGAAGAAGAACCATCCGTGGAGGTCACAAAAGGACCATTCAGTGAAGAGCAACTGTGGAAAATGGTTCCTAAAGAAGAGCCTGTCAAAGAGCTTGAGTGTGAATTTTCACTCACACAAGATAAAAATCCGAAAACAGATGACCTGGACAAGAAAAAGTTTTTCATCTACAACAAAAAGTTCTGCAATGCAAGGCTCGCTCTTTGGGGTTCGAGACCGGACCAAGTTAGTGCTCAGGAAGGCGAAATAGACGGAGCACAGCATTGGTATTTAGAGGCCCACCCGGACAAACCTGAATGCTACTACATGAGCAATGGGAAGTTCCCTAACAACAGACTGGCAGCGCATGCAACTTATGGGCTGGTATCCTATATAGGAGGACGCTACAGTGATCAACTCTGGAAGTTCATTCCCAGCAGTGACGGTTTCTACCATAACATCAGCTGTAAGCGTGAAAATGATCTTAGAATTTTCATAGATAGCTCAGGAGAATTGAAGCCATCGGTGAATGTCACAACAGGACCATTCAGTGTAGACCAAGAGTGGAAGTTGGTTCCCAAAGAAAAACCTTTGAAAGAACAAGATTGCGAATTTTCAGTTGTACTAACGATGCCACTGGATAAAAATGAGTTCTTTATCTATAACAGAAAGTACCCCACGTCAAGGATTAATCTTTGGGGTTCTAAGGACAACGAATTTGGTACTGAGAATCGACATTATCCGCTTAAGGAAAGCAACCTGTGGTATTTAGAAGCCGATCCGGACAAACCAGAGTGCTACTACATGACCAATGAACGGTATCCTAACAAGCTGTCAGCACATCCGACCAAAGGGCTGGTCTCCTTTAATGGACCACGCTACAGTGACCAACTCTGGGAATTCCGGCCCAGCAGTGACGGTTTCTATTACATCGTGAGCTGTAAATACGATAATGAAGTTAAGCTTCGTAAATATAGCACCGGAACATGGGCCTCTCTGGAGGTCACAAAACGACCTTTTGCTGAAGACCAAGAGTGGAGGCTGGTTCCTAGGTTCAATGTAACAATCGAAACACCTGGAATAGCCTGGTTTGACCTCAGGAAAGAAAGCTTGCCGCAAACGAGAACAATGGGGATTTCAACGGGGCTTGGATCACCTGAACCCAAAGTGAGGAACAAGACGACCTACATAAACTCCATGATAGCAGCTCTCAAGGTAGGGGTTCCAGGGGCCGCCCAGTTCATTGCTGAGTTGAGGAATGTTAAGAATTTGGACCACGGGATGAAGGAGGGAATGTATTCATATGTCGTCCCTCGGAGAACGCTTTACAAGCTGATGCAACGGCAGGCATATTTCCATAGCCCACTTGATCCTAAATTCAGCATTCTCCAATTGCCACACAAGGTCTTCTCGAGTTCCGATGGAAAGATCTCTGATCCCGACGGTTACATTATAGAATACGACCCGTAGATGAGTGAGAAGGACTAGGAGAATGAAAAAGAGAATGAGATTTTTCGTTAAAAAGACGTTACAAGGCTACTGAAAGCTTGTCTCTTCTATTACTGCATGTACAAAACACTCGAAATCGTCATCCCATAGACCTCTAATTATGTTCAATTAGATAACTAATTCTGTTGTTGGCTTTATTTCGTCTTTCTATCCGACGAATTGTAAGGAAATTGTAAGGAAAAATGAAAAATGATTTAATGAAGCGATGTTTCGATTAGTAGAGCAATGTTTTGATTTGAAGAGTAATAGAGGATGCATGGGGTTTATCCTAATAGTGTTTCATCGGTTACAGAAGATTTTTGATTTTATATTCATATCTATTGCAAGTATTATATTAGATTCTTGTTGTGCTATCAAATTGTAGTTTGTAATTAACCTTAGGAGGTGTATTTATTTGGGATAAAATTTCGGCGTTTCAAATTTTGGTAGGTTGAAAATATGGGGATTTTTCAAGTCATTTCTCTTGTTAACATATGATAATGACGTCATTTCGAAATTTCATGGTGGGTGAAAAAATGGGGATTTTTCTGAAAAATCCCCAAATTACAACCATTATAAATAAACCTCCTAAGGTATAACTATTTAAGCTAATTAGCAACCTAATTAATCGTTGTATGGTGCATTCTTAAATTAATCCACTGATCTGGGGGAGAGGGTCAATCACAAAACAGTAATAATGCAACAATGTAATGTAGATGTGATTATACCCCTCCCAAGCTTGTTTTAGCGACCGTGTAAGTTTGGTTATACCAGTCTCCACTGAATTACAGTGCAAAAAAGCTAAAAATGAAATTTGATTTTATAAAGGAGCACTCAAAAATCTACTTAAGCGATGATTTCGGACGAGGTCGTCAGACCCGAGTAGGAAAGTTACTGTTGAAAAGAATAGTAGAATCCTATTTCCGGTCGGGGTATAATCAGTTCCATGATCTCAGCTGTGACCATTATACCTTCGATAATGAACTCGGCACGCCTCGTCCATTATCAACACACAGTCTCGGCTGTCAATCATGTGTTGCGCCTCGCTTAATAAACTATAAAGCAGAATCAAATCATACAAATTTGTTTGCGGCTGGACGTCCCAATGAACGTTGCAAGGTGCAAATTAAATGAATCTCTATAAAGGACAGTTGATTGTGTCAAATTTTTGGAACTGTGTTTCGTTAATAAAATACTTGGACGTCCCAATAACGTGAAACATTTTAGGTAAAACGAGATAAAAAAATGAATCTCTATAAATTTGGTAAGTTGATTGTGTTTTATTTTGTTTGGATATGGATGAGAAATGATTTTGTCTTTTGTTTTGCAATGACACCATAAAAGACAAAACTAATACATACGAGGGGGGAGTGGTATTTCGTTATATCGGATATAAATATATATTTCATGCATGAGTCTTAGGTTGTTTTGAAGTTTGTTTTGACACCCATCTTACATAGTATTCAAAAATAATGCCAATAACATAAACCTTGCTTGTAGTTTTAGCAAGAATTTTTAAAATATTTCATGTATCAGGGAGTTCTTAAATCAGAACATATATGAATGTGCTATAAAGCTCCGACTGTTGCAATCATTATCAATCAATCAATCATTATACTGGTGTCAATTTGTGATCATTCCATGTCATTGTGGACAAGTATTTGATAAGTCTGCACTCCAATTGCCATTCCTTGCTCACCATTATCAGCTCAGAATGAGCAAGGAATTTAGCTGCAATCACAATCGTTCTACGACATGCTGCTTCCTAGTGAGGTAATTACGTTGTGTCGGTCGTCAGGTCCGTGCACATCTTCTTGCCTCTTGTCTCCGTTACCTCCCTGAAAGGAAGCCGTGATCAGAGTTTTCATCATGTCGTGGAAAGATCATGATTTGACTGCTGCACATGCCCCGACTCGCAGTTACAGAGTCGGCAAACGTGTGGTAAGAAAGAAATCGAGAAGCAATTTTATGGTCAAATCACACTATCGCTGTTATATGATTTACGACGATGATGAGCTCCTCATTCAATCTTGTAGAATATGAAAAGCTGATCTGAAACAAAACTCCGCTGATTTGAAATTTGATATTCTCAATCAGGTTTCCACTCAAAACTTGATACATTTTTGAATTTCATACATTTAAACAGCTATATTCTGTCATCATATCATACATTTTCCGGAAGAGTGCCAACAAAATTTGGTCGCACGTGACAACTGACTTAAGGCTGGCAAATTTCAAATTTTTCGAAGTTAGTGGAATGAAGCACTTACTCCTCCTTGACACAGCTCCACGTGATGAAATAGAACAAACTGCACTCTCCCATGTACTTTCTGGTGAAGGTCTTGGTGGTGTTGATTATCTTGCAATCTACCAAATAAAGATCAAGGTGGGTTAAACAGACTACCGATAAGATGAAAAAGCATTATATCAGTATATCGCTAAATCAAATATTAGTGATAGGATAAGAATAAAACTTTATTTTGGTGGGCTGATCAAGACAACTACGACACTGTTCGTTAAATCTATTTTACGAAATTGTGGCATATCCAGTCTCGATGTATGTCATGGGGGCAAGGAGATGGATGGGGCAAGGAGGATGGGCAAGGAGGATGGGCAAGGAGGACGGGACAAGGAGGATGGGCGAGGAGGATGGGCAAGGAGGATGGGAAAGGAGGATGGGCAAGGAGGATAGGAAAGGAGGATGGGAAAGGAGGATGGGCAAGGAGGATGGGCAAGGAGGATGGGGCAAGGAGGATGGGGCAAGGAGGATGGGCAAGGAGGATGGGTAAGGAGGATGGGCAAGGGGGATGGGCAAGGAGGATGGGAAAGGAGGATAGGAAAGGAGGATATGAAAGGAGGATAGGAAAGGAGGATGGGAAAGGAGGATGGGCAAGGAGGATAGGAAAGGAGGATGGGAAAGGAGGATGGGCAAGGAGGATGGGAAAGGAGGATGGGCAAGGAGGATGGGCAAGGAGGATAGGAAAGGAGGATGGGAAAGGAGGATGGGCAAGGAGGATAGGAAAGGAGGATAGGAAAGGAGGATGGGAAAGGAGGATGGGCAAGGAGGATGGGAAAGGAGGATGGGCAAGGAGGATGGGCAAGGAGGATAGGAAAGGAGGATGGGAAAGGAGGATGGGGGCAACTCTCCTCTACAGAGTGTTCCCTGGGACCCACCTGGATTGCACTACTACTATTTATTGCACTAATACTATTGCACTACTATTTAGAAGCGTATTAGCTTACCCACTGGCCCTTTTGACGTTGGCCAATCAACGTGCGAGGTCTATTGTCAACGCGCGCGCTAAAAGGGAGTGTTAAGACGATTTTTGGATCCTATGGGTAAACTAATACACAGCTGATACTATACTTCGCGTAATAGTAATCCGCTGGAGCCCGGTTACGCCATCTTTTGAAGTGCACGGCAGTGCTTGGTGACGTCAAATGGCCGGCGTTTCACTACCTGTGAAAGTACCTGTGAGACTGGTGCTGGATCCTTACCGCAGTTGTAGAGGAAGTTGACTTTCTGCACATCAGTGGGTGAAAGGACAGAGCGCTGCCCTATGGCGTTCTGGTAGAGGGGATCCAGGGTCTGGATCGTAGTCCAGTTGGAGGGTGGCTTACTGTACGCTGTTTTACCGTAGTGCATGATGCTGGAAGCAGAGGATAATTTACCAAATTGTATGTTTGTTCTGGGTCGGTACCTGTATTGTAATGCTATTGCTATTGCCATCACATATCAATACTTCATGACAGGTGGTTTTTCATGCTTTTTCACGTAATCGACAATCGTGCGCAGTTCACTACCTGTTATTAACACTAACAGCCACTGAGCCGCGCTTGATGGCGCCGCGCATTATGGCATGATGCCTGATCAAATCCCTCTGATGTATTTCCCTCTTGAATCTTGATTTCCATATCATATGTGGCCAGGGGGGGGGGGGGTGGGGATATGCTCACCTGATGTAATCGTAGTTGGCCTTCTTGACGTAAGGTGGGTCGTGAGTCATCCTCTTGAAGTTCCTGAAGGCTCCCGGCTGGAGGTTCTCCTCGTGGATCTTAATGTGGTCTGCGCGGTCAGAACGAGTGTGCTCGTGAAACAGTCCTGATTTGATTGAGATTAACTGAAGTGTTATTGAGACAGTTTGTATTTTGAAAATCAATTCGTGTGGTTTATTGAATGTTATTGATGGAAATCGGTAACCTAAATTATGATTGCTCATGCTGCTCTGATGATGGTTCGAAAGTACTTTTTATTTTGATAATTAAATCAGGAAATTTTGTAATTCCTATGCAACTGGATATTATTTTCTGATCAAAAACCGTAAAACTGCTGTATAGCGTTACAATTGTTTCCTTGAAAATCAATTACTTCTTCTATGATGTCGCACTGTTTAGAACGCTTATCATGGTCGGTTTCTAAAATCACGTCTTGATTAATTGAATTAATTTGTGAGCATGGTGATGCACTGGGTAAATTTACATTAGATTAATATAATGGAAACAAAAGTAAAAGGACCAAAATCGAAATCATCAATCTTCTCCCATTTTCATTAGTGCTGTCATTCTCAGCTGATTCAATATATGAATTTCATTACGTAATCACTTCAATCAAACTCTTAGCGGTCTTTAATCACAAGGGTTTAGAAATAAAGCGATTTTGGGCACAGCCATCTGCAATTTCTCACATTAATTCTAAAATGAATACCTTAGTGGTAGAAATTATGATGCGTACTAATTATGATTATTTTTGCAAAATGATCATAATTAGTACGCATCATAAATTCTACACATCATAATTTCTACAGATCATAATTTATACTTTCTCAAAATTCGACCATTATTTAGACTTTTAGAAAAGATGTTGAAACAACCAGGATGACCATGTTGCCCAAAAATTATGGTTGGCTTCAAGGCCCTTTTCACATCTTTGTAATACAAATTCAATCAGCAAATTTTCAAAATTATAGATCATGGAGTTGACATGATTACGGAGTTTCACTCAACTTACTTGATACCAATAATCAAGGCCCTAACCTCCAAATAAGCTACCTTACTGTCAGACCTTATCAAAGACCAAATTTACATTTGATCCAAAATTAAAACACCGACAGCATCGGTCGAAAAACAATATGTGAATAGGGGGCATGATATTCACATGACATTAACTTCCCAATCACCATGATGTTGAAAGTTCTGCAATTATGATGTAAATCATGCTAAACGAAATGATTTTGTCAGAAAATAGCCGGCATCAAGTCTTATTTCATGATTTTTAATCGAATTTCGGAGGATTCTGGACAATTATGGTTTAAAGGGCCGGCTAAAATGGTAAAATAATGAAATTTCATTCCACTGGTTGTTCGCCAAAAAGACCTTTGTTTTTATCCCAAAATTTTTTCATCATAATTAGTACCGATCATAATTTCATTCGTCATAATAAGTACACATCATAATTTCTACCACTAAGGTAAATCCTTCTACCCCCTCTATATCTGAAATCTTACCAGCACAGGAAATCAAGAATTCCGAAAATAAAGATGGGACATGCACAATATCTTCCAATATCAGGAAACACCAAATTCAGCATTTTCCAGAGCCCTATAATCCTATATACAGTAGTGCTTAGTTTCACATTGAATCAATTTTCGTTCCGAAGGATTTAGCACTTTTCAGCCAATAATTCTCTTTACTAAGGTAACCTTACCCTGCCTGTCCTTACCTAGGGCATGTCCGAGTTCGTGCATGATGGTTCCCGTGTGGAACTGGCAATCTTGTGCTATTGTAACGTTCTGCTGACCTCCTCTCATCCCCACGTGGGAGGAACAGCTCCTGGGTGAAAGGTCGTATGGAAGTATTCCAAAGACCCCCTACTTACCCCCTACTGACCCTCTGCTGACCCTCTGTTGACCTTCTGCTGACCCCTACTGACCCCCTACTGACCTCCTCTCATCCCCACGTGGGAGGGAAAGCTCCTGGGTGAAAGGTCGTATGGAAGTATAATGATGACCCCCTACTGACCCTCTACTGACCTTCTGCTGAACCCCTACTTACCCCCGACTGACCCTCTGTTGACCTTCTGCTGACCCCCTACTGACAACCTCTCATCCCCACGTGGGAGGAACAGCTCCTGAGTGAATGGTCGTATGAAAGTATACCAAAGACCCCCTACTGACCCTCTGCTGACCTTCTGCTGACCCCTACTGACCCCCTACTGACCCTCTGTTGACCTTCTGCTGACCCCTACTGACCCCCTACTGACCCTCTCATCCCCACGTGGGAGGAACAGCTCCTGGGTGAATGGTCGTATGAAAGTATATTAATGACTCCCTGCTACCAAGGCTCTCTAATTTTGGTAGCTCCATTCCCTTTTTAAGTTTCAAAAGTTCGCGCAACACAATACAATTTGATATATGTACCTGCCAGGCACGAAGTTGAGGAAGTTGGTTTCTGAGGACCGGGGTACGAAGCGGATGCAGGTACCCTCACTCCACTTCTTCATTGCTATCTTGATGTACAGAGCTGCTCTGTCGTCACCTATCATGAGGTAAGTGGTCGTCCCATTAATCAAATTTAAGTTTAATTGTATTTGAATGCATGATTATTTCATAAATTTAATGAAACAATGGATACCCATACCTATATTTAACATATTAAAATACTGAAAAACACAGAGACATGAGTTGGTCTAATCACCGCAACTTTGTACTGTGTTTTGTTGATTAGAATTACAGTAGTTGTATTCCATGCACCTACCCATATCCTTGTCCTCGAAGGGAATCGTGTAGGTAACTGATCCAGGGTTTACATTGTCACTGGTCTTGTAGTCCCAGATGTAGTTCATGTCGGCAGATCTTCTCCGCAGGCGTTTAGTGTCTTTTCCATTGTCTGTGTCATTGTCTTTTTCATTGTCTGTGCCACTGTCTTTACCGCTGTCTGTATCACTGTAGTACTGATTAACTGTGTCATCCCAGATGATGTCTCCTTCAAACAGGCCTCCTGACAAATAGCAAGTTTTTAATTCCGGCAAAATTGAGATTTTAGCTTCCAGAGGTAAAGACTTACAGAGCAATCGGCAATCGATGTCACATTGATATCAAGTCGACATCTAAAAACATAGCTGTTAGGAACTCATTGTTAGGTACTCGAGTTCGCGTAAAATTCCATTATCAGTTTGATTGTTTGACACCTAAATATAAAAGGTTTTGGCAGTAAACCTGCTGGCTTTCCTTCTAAGACTGCACACCATGATGTAAGAACTATGAAGCAAATACACGCCGTTGGAACCTGCAAGGATGTAAGTGTAAAATGCACGTGTTTTGACTGGTGGATCCTCAATTTGACTTTGTTTACACTTAACTATTTACTGCTGAGTTCTTTTGAAGCAACAGAAAGTATATTGAGTAATGAAATTGCTGCAGAGAGTACTGAGTGTGCTGCAGCTGCTACATTTCTCCAGCGATTGGGAACACTGGTGAATTTTCTCAAGTTTGCTTCATGAATCTTGAGGCAACTCGTTGATTCTATGAAATCGATAATCATATTGATCAAACATTCGTTTCAATAATCAAATTTGAAGCAATAACTGTAGATATTTTTGAAATGTCAGATTTAAAGTGTCAGAATCTGAAATCATCCCAATGAACTAAACTCACCATAATAACTCGCAGCGCTGTAATGTAATGATTCGAATGTAAACACGCTTCAATTTTACGATTTCCACTGGTGCCAATGAAAGTTATTACAAAATACAGACAAAAGCAGCTAGTTCCAACACACCAATAATCTCAGAGGCACGTACCACACGTATATTCAGAGCCTCTGGTTCTGGAAATGCTGGTACTTCATTAAATATACGTATGTGTTATAATATGATGGTGATGTTATTGACTCTCAACTCTCGCTGAAGGAGCACTTATCACGCTAAATTCCGGCCCTGTATTTGGGCTAGACTCTCAATAGCACCCTACTCAACACACTGCTGTTACAGGTCAGCATCCCCACACCTGGGGCTGGGTAATTTGACAGGCCCCACCCGCTCAGCCAATGGGAAGGCAGCATTTTGGTCACGTGATCTGAGAGATTGTTTGATGAATGGTGTGGGTACCTGCTTTAGTTTGGGCTATAATTCACGGCAATTAGAAATAAATTGAGTACCTCTAGACCTATAGGTAGGAGTGGCAGTAAACTCAAATCACTCGAATCTGAACTGTAGTTTGAGAAAGAAAAGTTGGATTGAAAAAGAGGAAGAAAATAACAAGACACTGTGATCATTGCACAGTAGAAACGCGGAATTTGAGGAGTGGAAAGGGAGTAAATCGGTAATTCTTTGGACAATTTGACATTTAAGATACTATGCTTACTAATTACTATGCTGATACCAGGCTTACTATGGAGATATCAGGGAAATTCCCCTAACCAGGTTTAGGGCTTGCTGCGCCGCGCACTCTGAGCGCGAAACCAGGGAAACTATGGAGATACCAGGCTTACTATAGAGTTACCAGGGTAACTATGGAGATACCAGGCTTACCATGAAGATACCAGGCTTACCATGGGGATACCAGGCTTACTATGGAGATACCAGGCTTACTATGGAGATACCATGCTTACTATGGAGATACCAGGCTTACTATGGAGACACCAGGCTTACTATGGAGGTATCAGACTTGCTATGGAGATACCAGGCTTACTATAGAGTTACCAGGGTTACTGTGGAGATACCAGGCTTACTATGGAGATACCAGGCTTACTATGGAGATACCAGGCTTACTATGGAGATACCATGCTTACTATGGAGATACCAGGCTTACTATGGAGATACCAGGCTTACTATGGAGATACCAGGCTTACTATGGAAATATACCAGGCTTACTATGGAGATGCCAGGCTTACTATGGAGATACCAGACTTACTATGGAGATACCAGGCTTGCTATCTATGTCCTATTGGGATACAAGGCTCACGTATACTATGGAGAAATAGAGATAGAGGTTAACATAGGAGATACCAGTTTTATTATTAATGAAGTTTTCTGTTTTAACATCTCTTTCATTACCTGCCATCTGATGTTACTGCAGGTCAGTGGTATGCCTGGTACGACTGCCAGCGTCAATACATTGATAATAACAACCTCTTATTGGAGTTGAATAGATTAAGTTAAGAAGATTTTCTAATGAGTTAATTTATGATTACCAACTCGGGGACAATTCGTCGATTATTTCCAATCGAGATTTAGAATTCAGAACGACTGTCTCCGCGTTCATTGCGATGTCACACAGGATTATACGTTTTCTTTAAGACCCAGGTTCCAAATAATGGGATGATTGACACGCGTCTCCCTTTATCATTACGATCATTAAACGGCAAAATTGAGGCTAATTTGTAAAGTGTTTCCATTCTGTTGCGGCTACGTATTGTCTGACAGTACTGTACGCAATTTAGAAAAAGTTCTGTTTCCAAATTTACTTAACGCTGTATTGTAACCTGATTTATAATTGGTGCACGGGTTCGCCGTTTAATTCTTGTGTTTTACGTTAATCACCGTTTATCCCCTGATTAACGTTCTCTATTATTAAAGCAGGGGTCTGTTATATCGAATGTCTCCTGCGTCAATACCGTCAATTAACATTTATTATCCTTTTCAACTGCCAAACAAACTTCGACGATATTATCTTGAAAAGTTTTATGCCAATTTTGAGGGTACCCGTTTCCGATCAATCGATCCTTGGTGTGATTTTAGAACTTTCTCTGTTTACTATTTATTGGCACTGAATAAGTGTATAAAAACTCCATATTCTCTTTTCGAATATCGACCAATTTCAGATCAATCAGATTAACATTTTTTGCAGTATGGAACAGCACTATAGCACTCACGTGCCGATATTATATGTTAAGAATTTAGAATAAAACATGGCCAGAAGTTAACTTGGAATTAACCATGCAAGACATAAATGTGTGTGATGTGATTTCCTTATCTCTAAAGGATGAAAACACATTCAAGATGTTCTTATCAACCCTAGATAAGATGGTTACTACGTAGCCGAGTAATTAATAGACTGTCGTGACCCATTATCATTGTTTCACGATTATTAAGCAATATTCATTGCTACGACCCTGCATTTCCGCGATTTCTTAGTTGCTTGTGTCACAAAGCGGGTAAATTTTATGTGTGTGACCGCATATAATAAGGCTCCCTCAATTTTCTTATGCATATTATGCAAGTTTATGAAGGCTAATATTCTGCTCACTTTATATATAACAATGAGCCATCATTCCTATGTGCACTGTGCATATGAAACTCGGCTTCGCCTCGTCTTATATGCCCTGAAATACATCTCAATGCTTTCGTTTAGTTATGTATTACATAGGAAGCATATTGGTAAAAAAAAGTTCATGTATAAAAGTATAAACGCGACAATCAAACGCAGTGAATTATAAAAAGCTTTTCAACGGGGCCAGTAACTGGTGAATGTTGACGAATGTATCCTTTTAATATTGGTGTCTAGCTCCAATACATCATGTTATCGCAGTTGTATTAAAGTATTAAATCATACAAAGTTCAAAGTTCTTTGTTTTACATTCCATTCAAAATGTAACTGTAACGTTATGATAAAAACTTTGCTTTTTGAGTTTTTATTGAACATGATATTGTGACTAAATTGAAATCGACACTAGATTTGAATTTATGATATAAATTTGCAATGTCTTGTTTCACAACAGTTTTTTGTATGTCTCTCTGATTGTAATATGTCTTCCATCAAGTATAGTATACACGATATAATATATAGTTGAGCTATCAATCAATGCAGGATGATTCTGGGTTGAAAATATACGCTTAGAGAATGGCTGGGAATTATAGAAAGAGCAGAGCGAGTGCGACAATGCCCAATCATTGCACGAGGAGAAGCCGAATGTAGTAGCTTTATCAGCGTCGTGACCATTTGCCATACGTGTATTAGCCCGTGTGAGGAGTACACGCCTACAAGCACCCTCAAATGGAGCAGACTGGAAGAACACTCAAAAAGTGGAAACAAACGTGGAAGCGCCTTTTCTGTCTTATATCCCTACCACCACTCTAACCATCGTGGCTAAACCTTATCCTAACCATAAACAGTTAGATTAAGGTCGATGGTTAGGGTTTTGATTTGGTTAGGAATAGTTTTCTACTTCTTATTCCACTTTTTGAGCATCCGTGTTCTTCCAGGCTGTCCAAAATGGGCTTAAATAGAGTAATGAACTGAACTCGATTCCTTGCAGTACATTGTCCGTCAATGTCAAGTTGAGAAGTTGAGGGTATCTTCACATCGGTTGAGAAGACGTAACAAAGTGAATCTGTAAATGTAGGCAGGAATCACGATGGAAATGTAGGCAGGAACATCTCAACTTGTACTGCATAAGGGGAGCAGTTTGATTTACTCGCCTTGATTGATGGCGGTGTTGGTCAAAGATTAAGTTTTGTAGAACTTTGTGTAGTTTCACAAACGCACTCTCATCAGTGTCAGTGTTCTCAGGTTCCCTTTATTTCTTCGGGTAGTGACACCAGTGTCACAACATGCTTTATTTCCTCGAGTAGTGACACCAGTGTCAAAGCTGTGTTACAAAAGCCTTAATGTTTTCAAGTAGTGACGACGCAATCTTGGTTTCAGGTGTTCAACTTATTATTTTTTAGAACCCATTGATCAGTGATCGGGCTGTTCCTGTTTTCTTGTTCTCATCATGTTACGAGGGATGTTTTGAAAATGTTAAAAGCCCTCAGCCCTGGAGTTTGCAGTTAGTAAACATGATATTGTGTGTTCTAAGGACACCGTGATCGAATCAGCGCCTTTCATTGGTCCTTTCCTACCACGTGATAAAATTCACCGCGTTTGATTGGCCAACACGCAGTTTAGGTTCGCTAAACTCCTGTTTTGGCTACAGTGGGATGTTGTTTGCTTGAGTTTACAGCACTTACTGCACCAGAACTGACTTCTGTGAACCAGAAATTTTGTTTTGATTTCAATGTAAACCAAAGTTAAACTTGTTAATCATATATTATTATCTTATTATGCCATGCCTTGTTTACAGTTTTAACTTTTTTCCATATGGCGATCTCCAAATTGTGTCTTCATAAACTATCATTCAGCTTTTTGAATGAATGGAGCAACAACTTTTCAAATGTATTATCATATTCATTTTATCATAGGTATCGATTAACCGTATTCTAGCGAATATGTTTCTTATCTTGAAAATATTATTTCTTATCGCTCTAATTCGTGATGTTATCGCGTTTATAATTATTTCTAATAGAATTGCACCCTTGTTCAGTTCGCATTTAGCTTGAAACGTTAATTTAAAATTGCCATTAAAACCATCAGTGCATACGATAAATCCACAGGTTTGCATTGCTTTCGCTGATGACCAACAATGTCTATTTTACATCATATTTTTGAATACTGTATTTCAGAGTTTTAAGTACACTCAAGCTTTGAGGACGATGCTACTTTTAATGCCTGAACATTTTAGAATTTCCTCAATTTTCAAGTTTCAAGTTGCCGCTTTCAACAGCCTTAGTTTTTTATTGTCCCTATGTTCCCTTTTGCAAATTTTGGTCATAATTTGCACTTATATAAAACTGATTTTTTTCATAACCATGTACCCAGTTGAATTCTCACAGTCCGCCATACCTCCCACTCATATCCTACTATTTACTTCAATTTAAAATTCCCACTTCGCAATTCCCACATTACAATTCGTCAATTCCCACTTCGCAAATACTCTCAATTTAAATTTTACAACTCCCACTTAACAACTCCCAGTTAATAACTCCCATTTTACACTCCTCCCACTTTACATCTTACAACTTCCACTTTACAACTCCCTTTTCTCCCATTTTACAACTCCCACTTTACATCTTACAACTTCCACTTTACAACTCCCTATTCCCCCACTTAACAACTCCCACTTTACACTAATTCCCACTCCACATTTTACAACACCCAGTTAACAACTCTCTCTTCTTCCAGCTGTAACGGGTATAATGTTAGACGAGGAAGTGCTATACAAGCAGCTCCTGGCTAGCATGTCTACAGTAGCTGCTTCTGATGCTGTAACAGGTACAGTAAAACTCATCTTCCTCTTCAACTCTTCCTTTTTCTGAAAATTATTTCATCAAAACTTCAAGACAAAATAGATGCAATGGTGTGCGCGGGTACCAAGTCAGAACTATCCGCGCGATTTGAAAATTCGTAAATCTTCGGCTACTAACTTTATTTTTCATGTACAGTAAAAAACTTCTCGCAGCTACCGTTCTCCTCTTTCGGAAGTAATAAAAACCGGAAATCGACCCCCGGCCCCCATAACCCATGATTTACATTATGAAGGACTTACCAAATGATTCCCTCAGGTGAGCCCCTGCAACTAATGGCACCTCCCTCTCACCCCTTACCAAATGATTCACTCAGGTGAGCCCCTGCAACTAATGTCACCTCCCTCACCCCTTACCAAATGATTCCCTCAGGTGAGCCCCTGCAACTAATGGCACCCCTTCTCACCCCCTTACCAAATGATTCCTCAGGTGAGCCCCTGCAACTAATGGCACCCCCTCTCACCCCTTACCAAATGATTCCCTCAGGTGAGCCCCTGCAACTAATGGCACCTCCCTCTCACCCCTTACCAAATGATTCCCTCAGGTGAGCCCCTGCAACTAATGGCACCGCCCTCTCACCCCTTACCAAATGATTCCCTCAGGTGAGCCCCTGCAACTAATGGCACCTCCCTCTCACCCCTTACCAAATGATTCCCTCAGGTGAGCCCCTGCAACTAATGGCACCTCCCTCTCACCCCTTACCAAATGATTCCCTCAGGTGAGCCCCTGCAACTAATGGCACCTCCCTCTCACTCCTTACCAAATGATTCCCTCAGGTGAGCCCCTGCAACTAATGGCACCTCCCTCTCACCCCTTACCAAATGATTCCCTCAGGTTAGCCCCTGCAACTAATGGCACCTCCCCCTACCAAATGCTTCCCTCAGGTGAGCCCCTGCAACTAATGGCACCCCTTCTCACCCCTTACCAAATGATTCCCTCAGGTGAGCCCCTGCAACTAATGGCACCTCCCTCTCATCCCTTACCAAATGATTCCCTCAGGTGAGCCCCTGCAACTAATGGCACCTCCCTCTCACCCCTTACCAAATGATTCCCTCAGGTGAGCCCCTGCAACTAATGTCACCTCCCTCTCACCCCTTACCAAATGATTCCCTCAGGTGAGCCCCTGCAACTAATGGCACCTCCCTCTCACCCCTTACCAAATGATTCCCTCAGGTGAGCCCCTGAAACTAATGGCACCTCCCTCTCACCCCTTACCACATGATTCCCTCAGGTGAGCCCCTGCAACTAATGGCACCTCCCTCTCACCCCTTACCAAATGATTCCCTCAGGTGAGCCCCTGCAACTAATGGCACCTCCCTCTCACCCCTTACCAAATGATTCCCTCAGGTGAGCCCCTGCAACTAATGGCACCTCCCTCTCACCCCTTACCAAATGATTCCCTCAGGTGAGCCCCTGCAACTAATGGCACCTCCCTCTCACCCCTTACCAAATGATTCCCTCAGGTGAGCCCCTGCAACTAATGGCACCTCCCTCTCACCCCTTACCAAATGATTCCCTCAGGTGAGCCCCTGCAACTAATGGCACCTCCCTCTCACCCCTTACCAAATGATTCCCTCAGGTGAGCCCCTGCAACTAATGGCACCCCCTCTCACCCCTTACCAAATGATTCCCTCAGGTGAGCCCCTGCAACTAATGGCACCTCCCTCTCACCCCTTACCAAATGATTCCCTCAGGTGAGCCCCTGCAACTAATGGCACCTCCCTCTCACCCCTTACCAAATGATTCCCTCAGGTGAGCCCCTGCAACTAATGGCACCTCCCTCTCACCCCTGTACCGCGTGCCCTGCCTCCTTCCCTGACGAAGTGAAGTTACAGGTGAGCGTAGAAAATGTAAAAGCGTAGATTTCGCGCGGTCTGAAGTAAAACTTCCATCTAAAATCTTAAGAATAAGATGAAGTTCTATCATGAAACTCTTCAAAAGTTCTGTGAATAATTTCTATAGGTTCTAACAATCCCCTCACCCTCAGAAGCATGAGGTTATCCACCAGAGGAGGAAACACGAGTGTAAGGAGTGCGGCAAAAGATTCAACTCCTCCTCCGACCTCAAACGCCACTCACTCATACACACCAATGTGAGTTGGTTGAAGTTATCTTTCTGTTTTAAGATGCCATATGTTGCGATTCTTTTCTTGGTTTTTTGCACCGTGGTTCAATTTGTTTTCGGACATATTGTCAGCGAGTGAACAAATTGATAGCAATATAAATATTAAATAATGGATCACCATTTTTTGTGATTATTTTCTTATTTTTCCTGAAATTTCTTACCTAGTTTCTCCTCCCTGCTCAGACCAGGCCATACCGGTGCCACCTGTGTCCCACTGCGTTCGTTCAGCAGGCTCATCTCACCCGACACCTCAAGTCCCACACCCGGCATGGAGTCAGGTAAATGAGGACGGGTTTTCCTTGTTATAGACGGGTTTTCCTTGTTATGACACCTCGTCATCTCTGAACTTTTTCTATATTGGTGTCTATATATTTATCTATGTACTACAGTACGGACGTGCCTAGATATGATTATCATTCAGCAACCATCCATACATAGACACATAGACACTTGCCTGATCGGGTCCATATTGGTTTAGCCCCATGATCTTCGGGCTCTGGGTCAAAACTGGATACATTCCTCGGGCTGCGCCCTCAGGAATTTTCCCAAAAGAGACCCGACAGATCTCTGTATTTTAGACTCGCATTTCTTTCACCATCAGATTCATTGATTCATCGATCCAGAATATTGAACTACCGCGCCTAAAACACTGAATTGCGTGAATCCATGAGATCTTTTCTTTCCAGGTTCAAGTGTTTGGGATGCGGGATTATGTTCCTCCACTCCACCAATGTTCGCTGGCACCAGCAGTACTGTAAAGAATCCCAAGGTGGGTATAGCTAATTAACTATCATACGATTGATTTTTGTTGGCCAATTTGATTTAAGCAGTGTATGGTGAAAATGGCAATTAAGAGCATTCTCTTGCTAATATTTGCGTAGCAATATGTTGCCCATTTGGTGTTTCATCATCATTTACCCATCAGTTGCCAATGCCTGTGTCTTAGAAATAAATAAGTGCCAGACAACGCAAGTCCTAATTCCAGCCTTATTTAGGAGTAGATTTATGCCATGAAATACCAAAATTCTGCAATTCTGGCAAAAACCATGCCAAAATTGTTATCAAATAGCACTCTGCGAAATGTTTTTGGTCATGGCCAATCACTACAAACCAAAGAAATTAGAGAAAAGTCATAAAATGAGCCTGATAATAAAACACGATAAATCAGGCTGATGATCAACATCTGACAAATATTTATGCCGTACCTTTAAATGAAAAAGGTCATTTGTCATGAGTCACACCAAAATAAGATTTTGACAAGTTTCGACCCATCATTAACATTCACATCCAGAATAACTCAATTCCTTTTATCATTTTTCCTCTACGCTTTAAACCCCTTTACCAGTCATCGAAATTGCTTCAAATAGCTAATATAGTGGCATTTGGCTGATTAATTTCAAGGTCAACTATCACATGAGATTTCAGTCATGGGTAGTTTTGGAACAAAAAAGTATAATTCCATTGATTTGAAATCGTTTTCCACCATTGAAATCACACAATGCTGTTTTTCGTTACATAAGGCTGGAATTGCCCATTTTGAATTGCAAGAATCGATGGCTACAGTGGGTTGTGTGTGACCAATATGTCAAAATGGTGACAAAAGTATCAAATGGGCAACATTTAGCTTTGATATGGTCATTTTTGTTATTCGAAATTTAAATGTTTGCTTCAATTTATTGAGGATTAAAAATGGCCAACTAAAATCGTCTATATGATATATCGCAAAAATTCAAGCAAGAAAACTCAAAAACTTTGCTTTGAAATGAAAACGAATGAATGCTTCTTTTTATGATGAAAGTTGAAGCAGCAAACATCCAACAAGAGTACAGACGAAAATAGGGATCCAGAATCATTATTAAAGCTTTAGTAACTCTGCTTGCCTTGTCGCATGATAATTGATGCCCATCCGGCCTGAAAACACGTTTCACTTTCACTATTTCAGGAACTAATGGCGGGTACGTGGTGACACAGAGTGAAGGGGAAGGAATGCCCTCTCCAGCACTGGAGCAGACACTGGAGGAGGGAGGAGTGATGTCACGTGACCTGACACGTGACCAGTCACGTGACATGCACCATGGTCGTGGTGACAAAGTCATCTACTTCAACAACACTAGCGGAAGCAGCAGGGTCTCCAGTAATAGTAGCAGTGGTAGGAGTAACTCCAGTGAGACCGGGATAAACGGCTCGCCTACCGCCTCATCAGAGACAGGCAACAAGGTATTATACAAAGTGCCTTGATTAGTTTGGGCTTGGATTTTGAAAACTTCCGTCCTTGTATCTCTTGAACTGCGTGTACCTTGTTTCCCAGCATGATTCCCGATTCATGTAACCACTTCTGACTTTGAATTCGATTGTCATGCTATGTCAGAATTTTCTGAAACCTTTCACTCTCAGGACCCCTGTGCATCTTTACCAAATGTTCATTTTGATAAGAAACTTCAATCGGATAACTTCCCGGCACCCACCGAACTATGGAACCGACCTCTGAACGGGCCAGTGAATAAACAGACCCATGCCATGAACAATCCGGTATGTTGCTGTACCATTAAATTGGGTATGTACTATCAAATGGGGTATTCAAATTCTGCAATAATAACAAGGGGTATTCAGTTAATGGACTAACCCCATTTGAACAATCTTGCATTTTGCTGTCTCTGGATCCATAACATTGCCTTGAACTTTAATCCTCTCTCGCGCGTTAGCTAAGATCCCCCTGTCGCCTCCGAGCTTCCTGAGTCCTATGGTTTCTATGGTAACACCCAAAGCAGCTGGACAGAACTCTGTTAGGACTGGTGTTTCTAATCCGTCACAAGACTTGCTGAGTTTGCTGTCCATGTTACAGGGTTCTAATGGTGAGTTACACGCCGGGAAAACTCCCATCCTCTTGGAGGAAAACTTTCATAAGTTATGTGTTCACATGTATAGCTCTGATGATTGTTTGTTGTAAAATAGACAATATTGCGCGTTTTTACTCATTCTATTTTTTTATAGTTCGACTCCAATATTCAGATTCCTAATCCATATTTGTGCACATGCGTCATGCATCGATCGATGAAGACGCGCATCTTCCTGTCACAGCTCGCACAATTTACTTTTCATAGAATTACTGTCGTTTTATGCGCGTTCTTATCGATCGATCCATGGCAATGTGCACACATATACCGATACGTAAACTGCATACTTTTTTTCATTCCTTCCTAATTGATATGAATCTTTCCGCTAGGTTCCCTGACGACTCCGGCCGTTCCTTTCAACCCGCTAGCTCTCAATGAACTGCTACCTGAGGGTTCCAAGATAGCTAGTTACAGAATAGTTCCTAACAAGATCCTGCAGAACAACGACCTCTGTGCACCGAACTCCTCATCTTCTGGTCTCCTGGATTCTGCATCTCAGAAGGAACACGCCCCTTCACTGATGACATCACAACCTCTGATGACATCACAACCTCTGATGACATCACAACCTCTGATGACATCACAACCACTGATGACATCACAACCCTGATGACATCACAACCCTGATGACATCACAACCCCTGATGACATCCCAACCAGGAGGCAATTATACCAGTGATCAGGAGCCCAAGATACAAGGCAATGTTGGAGGCATTTCAAGGGAGATTCTACAAGCCATCCTCGATGTGGTGAAGAAGTTTTTAGCAGGTTAGGTTTGAGAAAGGCGTCATTGAAATTCTGATATTTCTCAAGATGATTGATTGCTGGCCATAAATATTTTATAACTGTATGACAGCGTTAAGATGCATATTATAGTGCAACGTATTGGACGAGAAGCGATAGCCTTTTGTTCCTTAACACTGCATAAAAATATCCATGAATAAATTAAAAACAAACTTTCAACAAACTTTCCTTTTCAGATGACTCGCAGTCGTCTGGGAAGCTCGCTGCGCTGAATGCCCTGAACAGAATCCTGAGCAGTATTTCCTCCCTCCGACAGCAGCAGCAGGTAGACCCACCCTCCTCCCCTTCTAGAAACCTCCCTCCTCCTCCCTCTCTGAGACCTCTGGGGAAGCGCAGAAGTGCCGAGCGATCTGCCAACTTGGGGGAGATGGCCGCCAAGGTGCGACCCCTGCAGTTCTACGGGCAGAGCACCGGACCAATGTTTGCTGCTGCCTCGTCCTTGATGACGCCACAGACCTTGATGAAAACACAGAGTTTGATGAAAACACAGGATTTGATGACGCCACCTCTCCTGAGGGCATCGTCTCCACTGCTCTCGCCTCATCTGTCCTTTAACCCTGCAGCAGCAGTCTTTGGAATGCTGCCAAAGATGCCGTTTATCAGAGCACCACCATGCGCAAATAATTCATCCCTGACATTCAATCCTATGCAGTGATATTCCACTATTGAGGCCGAATAGTGATACCCAAAATTGGTCACTAAAAACCCCCAAATGCAGAGGCACTCTCCAGAAGCCCAAAAAGACTCGATATAATTTGTATGTTCAGATGGAAGCGTTTTAACCATTCTTTCTAGTACTAGTAGAAGATGAATGCGTATAACGTTCTTTTATATTTTGTGGTTTGTTTTTGTTTTTAGATGCCAGAATTCGAAAAAAAAGTTTGCTCGATTTTAAATTCACTTTGATCGAAAAACTTTAACACATTTCATAATCACTTCATATCAATGTGTATCATTTCATTTTTGTTTAATTGTAAGTGCAATGTTTTCAATATTTATTCAATGATGAATTTCGAATTATTATAGTACTTTAGTTCATGTTGAATATGATAACTCTTTAATTTGATAATTTAAAAGAACTCTAAGGCTAAGTTTCGTTGTATGATTTCACAGCAACTAGAATTGTGATTTTTTAACGTGAATTAAATGGGGTTAAAATAAAAGGTGGCTTAATTCTAAGTTTTAAGTTCAACTTCATTTTATACCTTCATTAAGTTTTAAAATTTTGTTATTAAATGATATTAAGGTATTTTCGACAATGAAAGGCTCATGAACATTGAATTGAGTTCCTACGAATAGTCAGATGTTATTCCGTTACATAACAAGATTTTATACTTGATTTGATGTTTGTTGCAAGTTGGTGAAAAGTTTAACCCATTGGATGACCTTGTAGCACTGTAGCCAGCATTTTGACAATTAATTCTAGAAATAACACGAGTGGGCTATATCCTCTAATGCTATAATTAAAATTTGAATTGTTTGCTGTGATAATATTTTATCTCTAATCTATGAAATGATTGCTCTCACAATCATATTTATTCAAATTTAATGTTTTTCATTCTACTACATTTTGGATGAAAAGTTGATGTGGGTAATGGGCATTTCACCTACGACAATTCACCACATAATATTTCACCTTGAGGGTTAGGGCTAGAGTCAAGGCTTTGGGTGAGGTTACGGTCAGGGCAGAGAGCTAATAAAACTGAAAAAGTACCGTGATCAGGTGAAATGTCTGCCTCCCGTGTCAATATGGGATCGTTCACATATTACGTAATCACATAGGGGGCGGGGGTTTCCCAATGATTACGTTACATGTTATTGTAACAAATACAACTACTGTTAACTTCATTTAACGAGGAAGAGGGGGTTAAAATCGGCCAAAAATTGACAGCGTAATATGAGAACGATCCCGATGCAAATCAAAATTAAAAAAGGGCACTACTGGTCGTACGCGCGCGCGATTCTAATTGTGATTTTGCGCGTAAATCAACAGACAATTTGACAATGGCGTTCGCGACAGGAATGAAATCAACGGTTTGGAAATTCACGTGACGGAATAACCTTGCTGTGCACTCATTGGTGAGAGTAACCTAAAATTATGCAGAAAATACTAAAACAGTTGTACAAGATTACAGATTACAGCCGCCGATAACGAAAGTGTGACCATATAAGCTGATAAACGTATCATATGACCATGTATTAAAAGTCAGTGTCAGTGAATTTAAAGTAAGTGTTAAAGGACAAGGTACAAGACGTGTGAATTTTAGAAGTCCGATAACTGCAATATATGGTTAAAAGAGATTCTGATGAACTTAGGCATGGAACGATTACTTTGGAGAGCATTGAATCGTATTCTTTGAAAGGCATGGCAATCGGAATTATCAGTAGTATCTAGGTACTAATCTAACTAGTGACATTGTTATGGAGCAAGAAACATGGCGATATTTGAGTGTTCTATTTATGATTTTAATCCCACTTTTCAGCGCAATTGAAAGTTGAACCCAGGGTTACATTAACACACCGAGATAATCTAAGATTAAGTAATACGATACAAAATTGACACTTGAGCAGATCACTATTTATTTCTAAAGGGGCAGAAATTAAAATGTCGATGTACTCACATGATTATGATTTATGGTCTTATGTAATGCATGAGACGATTAGTCGAAGCCCATTCATTATGAGGCAGGACGCAGGTATCCTAAATATACAGGCATCAGAAATTTGACGATTGTTTGCATGCTCGCAGCTCAGGTATGATTCTCAGCTGGATGTGAATCATCAATATTTGTCTGTGGGTTCTGTACTTTAATAACGATGTATGTACTCCGATGCTTTCGATCTCAAATTACCTGTTACCATTTGATGATCAAAACATCTATTGGGATCAATCGTCGGACTTGATTTGTAAAATAACGAAGATTTATAATGTAATTTTGAATAAGCAGTCATATTTCTACGGTTTAACAAGTTTTTCGGCGATGACAGTCGCTATCATTACTTAATCACTGGCTATAGCCGAAATGATTATCTTCAATTACAAGTCATAATCAAACGACCGTTTCATATAAGTTCAGATAGAACTAAAGACAGTATTCAGTAAGATCAAAGAACATTCACAAAATACAAATTACATGAACTGGCAATCTACAACAAAACATGCAGTTTCGATACTTTAATACAAAAGCCTGATTGTACAAGATATCTTCCAACAAAGAATTCAATATTTATAACACTTATTAAATTAGATTAAGTTAGTCATAAAGAAATATCGGTCATTTAGTTGGATTAATTAATATGAACAAAACAATTACTTATTCCCAGACAATATTTCAAAAACAGTAATCTCATCCATGATATGAATAGGAAATCAAATTTAAATCTTAGAGTTCAGAAATGAAATCGGAGCACTATGACTATGAGGGTTATAATCGGAGCCTTAATTAATTATCAAGTCGGCACTAATAAAAGTATTTAAGTATAAAAGTATAAAACCACTCGCCTATTAAATTTAACTTCCCTTTCAACAGTCAATAACAGGGGAACTAATCTGTGCTAACTGCCGTCAAAGTCGAAATGATGGGCGGTGGCAGTCAAATGGTGTCCTTCATTTGTTAGTTTGTTAACTTGTAATGCAGTAGTCAAAGTGAAAATTGCGTCAGAGATTGCAGAACATCAAGTTATATAAGAGTTCAAATAGTTTCAGCGTCACAATTTAGATGTGATAACGACACCTTCAAAGTTAATTTTGCATATTCGATACTGTATTCGATTTAATTTATATCAATTTAACGACAATTTGATTGTTTTAAAGTTAAGGATTTTTTGATGTAGCTATCTGATAGGAGTTAAAGATAAGAGTCCATAAGAACATGAACATCCCAAGTCCCATCAAGACGACAGAGGTAATTCTGTGAGCCATGTTTCTCCGGGAGATTCCCATCCACAGGATGTAGCCAGGGAAAAATAGCATGAAGAGGGCAGCAATGCTTCCAACGTAGGTCAACACGACTGCCAACGAGCTGGTCAAGAGAGATATTGCCAGGGCAGACAAGTGCCACGCCAAGGTAACCAATACTCTCCGCAACTCACTATCGGGGCTCACATTTCGTGAGAGCAAGTTGCCGATCTGAATAAGGGTATCATCTATAGCATGACGACCCAGGAACAAAAATATGGGGTAACTCGCTATGACTGAAACAGACACAGCACCTCTGGCAATCATCATCATTTTGTCAGTGGAAGAGTAACTCATCAGAACATCTGGCTGAACGGAGGGTCCAAAGGTGAGAAGACCAAAAGTTCCAAAGGTTATGTAGAACACTAAGACCAAGAAAAGGGCAGTGAAGGCCACAATGGAGAACTTGGCCGGGGTCCGTTCATTGAGCTCATAGTATAGCGGAACACTGGTCATGTGACAGCACATACTGAGGGTGAGCAGGGGGAAGTACTTCAGCAGAGTGAAGATACTCACATCTGGCATCAAAATGTCGTCCGGCACAGGCAGGTCCAGGATGAAGTAGTCAGCAATCCCAGCAATCACTATGTACAAAATTGCAAGAGCTGAGAAGTAACTGGTATAGCTAAAACTACTGATGTTCCGGACCCAAATCAGAGGAAACATGAACGCGAAGCTGACTACTGGTATCAGAAAGTACCTCTCACAGTACCATTTATTGCTCTCTGAAGAGCAGGCTGCATCACAAAGCTTTACTGCCTGGTCACCAACTGTAATATGGGTCGAGGCTGAAAGCGTGTAGGTGTAGAGAATCAAACCGATTTGGGAGAATGCCTGAAACAGGGGTCCACAGGCGTTGCCCACCAAGTTCTGATAGTTAGAACCATCGTGTAGGTCAACAGCATCAGCCAAGACCATGAGCGAGAAATGGCTTATGAAGAAGACAAAAGCAGACATGATGAAAGCTGAAACAAGACCAACTTGTCCAAATGTGTAAGGCAGGACTAATATTGAAGCTCCCATGATTGTGTTCATGAGAATGAAGACTGCACCAGTCATCGATCCACTGCCTCGGTCGTCACCATGATCTGAGAGTGCTTGATGTGAGGATGACAGCATTGCATTCATAACATTGATACTTTGTTCATGGTAGGATTGGAGTCTCTGTCTATCACTATTAACTGATACATGCAGCATGTGATCATCATTATATTCTTGTGGGTCCATTTCAATTCTATATGCTGGAAATATGTTTGGATGTTAGAATATTTTATCATTTATGGTCAATAAATTTTATTAAGGAGGTACAGTGTTCCTTAGATTATTCTTGGCGAAAAGATCAAAATATGAGTTGAAAATGTTCCACTCAACCCATCATATATCAAATTATTAAATGGATGTTCACCAGTGATCAGTTGCCCAATGGATGCACTTTCGATAGATATAAATTAAATCCATATAAATAGATATAAATTAAATCCAGAACTTACTAGTATAAATTAAATCCGATATGTAACAATTAAAATTGGTTTCATGATGTCCAATGTCCATTGGATTCATCTGGAAGAATCCATGAATGGATGCAGGTGCGATGAACCATTCAGCTATTCAGGCAGTTTTATCAAACAGAGTCATTGAAAAAATGGATTCGCTTTTTATCAGTTTCATTGCTATTTATCAGTTTTCATTGCTATTTATCAGTTTTCATTGCTATTTATCAGTTTTCATTGCTATTTATCAGTTTTCTTGTGCGTGTTAATTAAGCAGCTCTCTTATCAGTACATTGCAACTTGAACGCACTCAGCAAACCTTTACCTTGTTGTACACAGCTGTGTACAATTTCAAAGATTCGACAACATGGAATTCTCCTTGGAAAACCTATACAGCGTGGAGAAGGACGTAGACTCAGTGTTCGGCGCTGTGTTTGGAGTTAACTGGACTGAGGTCAACAAGACGACAGTGACGAAATTTGACAAAGCGACTCTCACCAATCTCGTTTTGTCAGCTGTTAGTGTGCTCGGGAAAAGTAAGGAGGTGCTGCGGTCAGCTGCTACGAGTGTTGAACAACTCAGAAAGGAACAGATAGAGAACCAGAAGACGTTGCTCAAGCTCCAAGAAGATCTACTGAAGAGTAAAAGTGATCAAGTTGTGGAAGTGCAGAAAACCGTGAAGGATGAAATTCGGAGTTTCAGCGATGCTGTCAAGAAGGGATGTCCAGAGGCAGGCATGACGAAAACACTTGTTAAAGCTGCTGTGAAGACTGCTGTGAAAGCTGCTGTGACGGAAGACGACAGGACAAAATCATTCATGGTGTTTGGACTAGGCGAGGGCCCCGACGAGAACTTGCGGATGAAGGTGGAGGATTTACTCTATGTAAGCTGCTCAGGAGAAAAGCCTCCAGTCAATGACTGTTACCGCGTTGGAAAGATAATGCCGGATTCGGAGCGTGCAGCGAAAGTGGTGCTCCGCAACGGAGAAGCAGTGACAAGGGTGCTGAGGAATGCCAAAGTGTTGAGAGCTTCGACACGTTTCAGAAAGGTGTACATCGCCCCCGACAGGAGCCGAGAAGAGAGAGAACAGAGGAAGAATCTCGTTGCTCAGATGAAGGAGAAAATAAGCAGCGATCCCCAACAGTACCATTTTATCAGAAACGGTACTGTCTGCAGCAGAGACAAGGATCAGGCAGCCCCCACTCTATCAACGAGTAACTCCTCCTCATCAGCAGCTCGGTCTACAGCGTCATCACGGACTGTGCCTCCAGCCCAAACTTCAACACCGCGATCTCTGCATCCTACATCGCGCTGAATAGGACAACCAAAACTCCCCGACTAGCGCATTTCAAAATTTTGGGTGTTTTTATTTTTGTGATGTTTGCATTTGAGTGCTGCTTGTGTGTGTGGCGTTTGATTTTGTGGCAATGGGCCACACGTGCTAAGGACACATGCCTTAATTGGCATCTCTCTGTACTTGTGGTTTATCTGATATCATTATTGTAAATATATATAATATTGTTTCAAAGCCCTTATGGGTACCCCACTGTGGGTTTTCAACAAACAACATTTCCGACTCTGGATTCCTTGGATAGAATGAATCCATTGCACAAAATATATCCATTGCAAAACACAGATCCATTGGACAGAATGGATCCATGGTAATGGATCCATGGGGTGGAAAGGATCAGTTGAGGAGACAGATATTGCACTATTAGAAAGGATTCATTGTCCTGCTCACAAAATTGGTCATCTGTTGGAAATCTATCCATTCCATCAGAATGGATACATGTCCATTGGAATGCATTGATAGGACTGAGTGGATATACATATTGGGCTGAATTGATCCAATTAACTAATTACCAAGGCATCTTTTGGACAATGAATATGTATGACCTCTTAAATGTTTAAATAAATATCCACTTTAATGCATGACTGGACCAAAGTCTTCTTGAGTTGTTCCGCCGGGAACTAAAAAATGAAAAACCGCACTGAAATTTTTGAGAAAATCTGAAACTAAACAAAATCTGGCAATGGTACCTGATTAATGGAGTAAAACAATATAACACAAGCAGCTGACAGTCGACAGAGCTTTCCAATATCATATTGCCTATAATAGAGCAATATATCGATTCTTAGCTTGTAATAACATATTATGTGTCATCAGTTCTGCGACTTTTTCATGATGGATTAGGTTGACTTTGCTCAGTCGTAATTTTCAATCGCTAATTATTTAATTTTAATTACAAATGAAAATAATTCAATTAAAGGTGACCAAAAATCAAGAAAATTCCGAAAAAAATCAAGTGATTCTCTAGGGATCCATTAATTGAATTTAAAGGAAGTCCATTATGCAATTGGATTTCTTCTAGCAATGATATTGAAAACACATTTTTGTGATGAAAAGTGGGTACATGTAATATGGACCTCGGCTGTAGTTAGGGCAGCATAGGCTACTTTCCAGAAAATTCGTAAATTTGTTATCAATTGAAAGCAATGAAACTTATTGTACGTCTGAACCAATTTAATTAATAGATAACATTACAAAATTGACTATTTTCATAATAAAACTCAAAATAAACATTGACGGATTTCTTGAAACAAAGTATTTAATATTCATAACACTTACTTAATAATAAATTAATTTAGTCAAAAAGAAATATCGGTCATATTATCCAATTAATCAATATAAACAAAACAATTACTTACAAAACAGACAATATTTCAAAAAAATAAGAATCCCATCAATGATTTGAATATAATAGGAAATCAAAACTAAAACTTAGAGTACAAAATGCCTTGCTTGACAAAGGAATCGGAGCCGAATGAGGGCAATAAGCAGAGCTTGATTATCAAGTCGGTACTAATAAAAGTATTTGAGTATAAACCCCTCGCCTATATCAACTTTCTGTTCAACAGTCAATAACAGGGGAACTAATCGGTGCCAACTGCCATCAAAGTCGAAATGATGTGCAGTGACAGTCAAGTTGTGTCCTTCATAAGTTAACTTGTAATGCAGGTGTCAAAATGGAGGTAATGTCAGACACTGCAAAACATCAAGTTATTTAAGACTGTAAGAGTTCAAATAGTTTCACTTCACGATTGTGATGTGATTACGAAACCTTCAAGGGAGCCGTCACATATTACGTCAGCACTTTTTTGGTCATTTTTGACCCCCTCCCCCGTCTGTCATCATTTTTCATCATTGGCAAACCCCCTCCCCCTTGCTGACGTCAGTATTGACTAAACCCCCCTCGTAATTATTAAACAAATTTTGGTAATTTGAGTTCGAAACAATGGAAAAAGATATCAATCAGGTAGGAGAGGTTTGTCTAATCTTATTCTACTCCTTTCAGATGAACCACATTTAATCATCATATGGCCTGTCACATTTCGAATTTAGATATCATATTGCAGAAATACAATATAGTTCAAAACAAAATATTATGGAAAAAAACGTCAGGAAATCGTGAGAATCCTAAGAATGCAAAAAATTCAATTTTTGCTGACGTCAGCATTGTTCAAACCCCCTCCCTCCCCCCTGTCATCATACAGGGTGTTTCATAAATAGTGTGACTATTTTGAAACTGTACTGGAAATTCGATGAAAGATTTAGCACTGATTTATAATTTTTTTGTTATGCCAATATGTTTGGAATTTATGCCCAAAAAGTTTCCAGATGATTGCAATTGTATATTTTTCACAAATTGACCTTCTTGCATGGTTTCAGAAACTGAAAATTTACAAATTTGATGCATGCCAAGAGATTCGCTATTTTGTATGTCAGCTGTTAGAAACCCCCTCCTCCGTCGGGTGATGACGTAATATGTGACGGCTCCCCAAAGATAATTTTGTACATTCAAAATTCAATTTGATTGTTTTAAAGTTAAAGAGTTTTCGATGTAGCTATCTGATAGGAGTTAAAGATAAGAGTCCATAAGAACATGAACATCCCGAGTCCCATCAAGACGACAGAGGTAATTCTGTGAGCCATGTTTCTCCGGGAGATTCCCATCCACAGGATGTAGCCAGGGAAAAACAGCATGAAGAGGGCAGCAATGCTGCCAACGTAGGTCAACACGACTGCCAACGAGCTGGTCAGGAGAGATATTGCCAGGGCAGACAAGTGCCATGCCAAGGTAACCAATACTCTCCGCAACTCACTATTGGGGCTCACATTTCGTGAGAGCAAGTTGCCGATCTGAATCAGAGTATCATCTATAGCATGACGACCCAGGAACAAAAATATGGGGTAACTTGCTATTACTGAAACAGAGACAGCACCTCTGGCAATCATCATCATTTTGTCAGTGGAAGAGTAACTCATCAGAACATCTGGCTGAACGGAGGGTCCAAAGGTGAGAAGACCAAAAGTTCCAAAGGTTATGTAGAACACTAAGACCAAGAAAAGGGCAGTGAAGGCCACAATGGAGAACTTGGCCGGGGTCCGTTCATTGAGCTCGTAGTACAGCGGAACACTGGTCATGTGACAGCACATACTGAGGGTGAGCAGGGGAAAGTACTTCAGTAGAGTGAAGATACTCACATCTGGCATCACGATGTCGTCCGGCACAGGCAGATTCAGGATGAAATAGTCAGCAATCCCAGCAACCACTATGTACAAAATTGCAAGAGCTGAGAAGTAACTGGTATAGCTAAAACTACTGATGTTCCGGACCCAAATCAAAGGAAACAGGAACACAAAGCTTACCACTGGTATCAGAAAGTACCTCTCACAGTACCAGTTAGGGCTCTCTGAAGAGGAAGCTGCATCACAAAGCTTTACAGCCTGGTCACCAATTGTAATATGAATTGAGGCTGAAAGCGTGTAGGTGTAGAGAATCAAACCGGTTTGGGAGAATGCTTGAAACAGAGGTCCACAGGCGTTGCCCACCAAGTTCTGATAGTTAGAACCATCGTGTAGGTCAACAGCATCAGCCAAGACCATGAGCGAGAAATGGCTTATAAAGAAGACAAAAGCAAACATGATGAAAGCTGAAACAAGACCAATTTGTCCAAATGTGTAAGGCAGGACTAATATTGAAGCTCCCATTATTGTGTTCATGAGAATGAAGATTGCACCAGTCATTGATCCACTGCCCTGGCCATCACCATGATCTGAGAGTGCTTTATTTGAGGATGTCAGCATTGCATTCATAACATTGATACTTTGTTCATGATAGGATTGGAGTCTCTGTCTACCACTACTAACTGATGCATGCATCATGTGATCATCATCTTGTGGGTCCATTTCAATTCTATATGTTGGAAATAAGTTAGGATGTTAGAATATTATGGTCAAGAAACTTTATTAAGGAGTTACAGTACAGTACTTCTTAGAATTGTACTTGGCCAAAAGATAAAAATATGAGTTAAATTTTCTACTCAACCCTTCATGAATATATCAAATTATTAAATGGATGTTCAGTTTACCAGTGATCAGTTGCCCAATAGAGCAATCCATGCACTTTTAATAAAAGATATATTTTACATCCAGCATGTAACTTGTAAAATTGGTTTTATGATGTCCTATGTCCATTGGATCCATTTGGAAGAATCCGTGATTCCGGCAGTTTTATCCAACGGAGTCATTGAATTACAAATGGATTTGCTTTCCGACACTGAATCCATTGCACAAAACAGATCCATTAAATAACTAGATGAATCCATTGGACAAAATGAGTCCATTCGAAAAAGAATTTACTGGACAGAATGGACCTATTTTACAGAATGGATCCATGGGGTGGAAGGATCAGTTGGAAAGGAGACTGGAGTAGACAGATATTTATTACTTTTAGAATGGATTCATTGTCCTGAACACAAAATTGGTCATCTGTTGGAAATCTAGATCCATTCTGAATAATAAATGTCACGAATTATGCAAACTCGTGAACCAAAGTAAAAACTTTTTTAGTAAAATTTTGTCAGACGTTGTCTGACCCGACCCCTTTGCCGGCAAGCGCGCGTCCGCCGAAATGGTCAGACAAGAAAGATAGGGGAAAATGGTCATTTTCTTGTTTGACGTTGACAGACCCTCTCGAGAATCAGCGCCGCGCGCTTCGCGGCTGGCGTCATCGGGTCATACATCACGTACGACAATCATTTTCATGTCAGATTGTCGTCTGACCATTATTTCAGTGAACGCGCGTGCCCGCCGAAGGCGTCAGACAACGGCTGACAATCATTTTCATGATATATTTTGTGATTTTGCATGTGCGCAATTTGCTAAACACGTATATCCCTGTGTGGCTCGCGCGGCGCGTACACACACCTATGCGGGCTTAGGAAGTGCGCAATATATACAGTTAAATATATGGCGCGCGCAATCGATAAAGCGCCGCGCGCGCATGCGCGGCTGACATCACACGTAGACTGCTATAAAGCACACCTTTATTTAGATTAGCGCGTTACAGTACAAGAGATTCCATGTGTGACAGTGTGCCGTTGGGACAGTGTGCCGCTGTGACATTGGATAAAATACACACTTGAACGTCGATACTACAGGCAGGAACTAGCCGAATCAAGCCGAAAAAAGCGGAACAACGCGAAATAAGCGAATCACACCAGGTTAGGGTTTGAGTTGATTCGCTTAGTTTCGGCTTGATTCTGGAAGGTTTTTGAGTTGGTTTCGGTTAGTTCCGCTTGTTTGGGCTTGATTCGACCAGTTCCTGTTTGCAGATCAACGTGCACTTGAATCTTTAAAAAGTTGAATACGATAAACATCTATAAAACACATTAAACGCAGGAACTTTGATCATGAATTCAAAAATCAAGAAGGACGGTCGACAGATTGGATTCAGACATCCATAATCCGTTACACGTTCTATATAGGTGATTACTTACTTAACAAATTCATAACCTATTAAGCCAACTCAGTTTCAACTGTGTCCTGAGTTTGTTCAGGGTTAGCCAAATACACAATTGGTTAAATTGGCAACAATAAATCAAGTTAATTTCCCACCTAATCCCTACTGTTAAAAGATATCAATTCTCGTTATCACACAGCACCAGAAAAAATATATAACAGCGACCAAATCAAATAATTCAATAACCTTACTTGCATGGAAGGTACGCTGTATAAACATATTTTATCACAGTAAATAAAGAGTGAAATATTATGAGCATTGTACATTGAAACATTCTTCAGAAATATTAATTGCTAATTGTAATTCAAATTCAAAGATATACCAATTACTCTGTTAATTACTTAATTAAGAACGATGTCACCTGATCTTTACAAACTTTCTTTATCATTGATCAATCCAGATCAATCAGCAGCTTTCACTGAACAACAAACCTGCAATACGCAGGAACAAAGTCACACTATCACGCCAACAAGAAGAGTGCAATGAGACATCCCGTCACCACTGCAGCAATGATGATAGAATCCCTGCGGGATCGGATGTTGATCTTGTTGATGAGGCTGCCTATCATGGGGTACTTGTTGGATACGGCAGACATCTTGTTGCTGATCCCGGAGAGGCCTGACCGCTGGTTGTACAGGTTCTCTTTCGTGGAGATGGCGATGCTGATAGCGTCATTGGCACCTGTGTCAGCCCTGGGATGAGAAACAAATGTCAAGAAACAGTAATGGTGTATTCGGTGTCAGAGTAATAGAACTATAAAGTTATGTCACAGTGATGTGGTGACATGATGAAGTGATTCTATAAAGGTATCTATAGTGGCCGTAGATGCTACGTATTGATAGAATATTTTGGAGGCTTGGATTGCTATACAATAGATAGTAATGATGACATGGATGCTACATAATCATGCTGCTTTTACCATTTTTATAAAAGGTATGCCATTTTAATCTTTTAAATGGAAATCTGAAATGAAAATCGTAGGGACATTACAACGTATTACGTGGAAAAGCTCACCCAAGAATGTTCTCGTTTTCCTTTAAAAAGTAATCTTGTTTTCTGTTGTTGAGACCATTCTTAAACGAACTGAAAATATAATAATCACATTAAAAATATTGCTCGTATCAGTCGATATCACGCTTCAGAAAATAGGTGAACTCTGAGTAATTGCAATTGAATCACTTAATAAGTTGTATAAAACTTGGTGCAATAAGTATTGAACGAGCCCATGATTTCAGGTCAAAGACTTCGGTCTTTGAGGGGCGAGGGGCTCCCCACTTCCCCCGCTGGGGCTGTGCCCCGGACTACCGATGCGGCTTGGGGGCCACTGGCGCTCCTGTTTTTCACAATGAAAGCGCATCCCCTCCTCTTGCACCATCCTCCTTACACCCCTTTAAGCATTTCAATTTCAATGTTGATGTTATGTAACACGCGAAATGCCCAATTTACTCATCCAATACTTATTGAGCTGACTTAAGTATAAATGAAGGGTCTCCGTCCTTCAAGTTTTTGTTTCAATGGAAAACTTTGAACAAACTCAGCAGTTCGAAGAAGTTAAAATCTAAGTTCGAGGTACTTGATCATCTCTGTAAAACCACACATACGTTACTTACTTGACTTGATGAACTGATCCTAGCAGCTCTTCACGTTCCTTAAACGCTTCAATGTTCGACTGAAAACAAATATTTGAAACAGAGTGAACGAGGGTCACAGTTTAAACGCTTCAATGTTCGACTGAAAACAAATATTTGAAACAGAGTGAACAAGGGTTACAGTTTAAACGCTTCAATGTTCAACTGAAAAGAAACATTTGAAACAGGGTGAACAAGGGTTACAGTTTTTAAATGCATCAATGTTCGACTGAAAACTGATGGATGCAAAAAGGGGGCAAAAATGTGCGAACCTGGCAAGGGACAGGAGGCTGATTTTTGAAAAAAAAAAGCTGTCTTAGAGCATAATCCAGCAATTTAGGCAGAACTATAATTGACCCCCGATCTAAGGGTAAGTTACATAATCTGCACAGGTGAGCAAGACTTCATGAGGTAACGAGTGTTCATGACAGATGAATGAAGTCAGAAATTCAGTATACATTTCAATATTTGGTTCTCAAAATGTTTTACTATTATATTACAGAGTTACAGTGCATGACTCATGAGATCAATAAACTATTTTGATAATGATAACAAAATAGCAAATTATGAAATTGCTAGATTCGCTTAATATCGGACCTTGGTTTTGCAGTATTCTTGAGTGTAATCCTGCAAGATATCTCGGTGCCTCTGACAGATGTGTCGCATGGAGGCAGTAGTGTTAGTACTTCCTATCAACTCAGACATCTCATCATTCACACTTGTCAGCTGCCAATATATGGAAATGTTAATTGAACTTGTTAATTGAAGTTTGATATGAAGTATACCAAAATTAAGGCTTTCAATCTTTCGATGTACAATAACTTAAATTGTGACAGAAAAGTTTTCGTAAAATTCTGCACAACTATTCATTTCTCATCATTTCATCAATTTCTCACATTGGATAGGATGGCTTCTATTTCGCTTGACATTGTTTCGAATATGTTATCCCCTGTTAACAGCGGAGCTGTGTCCCTGAAGAATGAAAGATTGTTTGTCATTGAAAATGTCAGATTTGTCAAGCCCACTATGATTCAACTTGATGATCCCTGATTAGAGATTGTATCACTATCAAAGTTTGGGGAATTAGAAAATCAAAACCACTTCCCGTTGAAATAATAACTTATTATTTTACCTTTCCAAATCCTGAGCAAATGAATTGCCGAGCTTTGAGAAAGCGACCAACTTCGTATCCAGATCATTTTCATGGGATCTTGCCTGTTTTCGTAATTCTGAAGATGAACATATTATAGTGACATAGTGTTCATACTTAATACCTCATGATCCATGAAAATAAACTTAGGGGGGGGGGGTGCTTAGGCCTGATAATTTGGTAAAAACCATTTTGGGATGTGAGTTAGCCAGGATGGCCATGGCCAGGACCCAACATTGCCCATGTGAGGCCTCGGAGCAAAAAGGGGTTCAGTTAAAATCAAAATCCTAACTTATTCACTAAGGAGATAGAGAGAAACAGCCTTTGATTCCATCTAAGTCATCTAAATGCAGATTAATTTAGTTTATTTCTTTGGCCTAAAAATTTGGCCCAAATTTTCAATAAGCCAAGTGGGGACACAAAATTTTGGAGGCCTAAATCAAAAGTCCAGCTCTATTATAAGGAAATTCTAACTGATTCAAAAAAAGAATTATTCAAAATTCGAATTTCGACTATAAATTCGGCAAACCATAATTACAGTATTACCGACCAAAGAAACAGCAGACTTTAGTTTTCCAAGCATAATTTTTGTAGGTTTTTGCAATTCAGCATATTATGAGAGTGCAACCTGGTCTGAAAATGGATTGCTATGACGTCATTCTAGCATTTGAGATGATTTTCATTTTTTGTAAGAATTAAGAAGGTTGTAGGGATTGACTCAGTCAGCCATACTAAAATTTATCATTTTCGAGACAGTAATCGGAAATCGAAGAAATTTAAAGAAAAACGCTTTGAAAATCGAAATTTAAGGCTAAAAATCACAAAACAATGCCGACTGAAATTTCGGCCGACCATATGCCCACACCCTCTGTGACTAACATTTTACGACTATAATAATTCCGACTATATTTTTACCAGACTAAAATATTGGAGGTTGAGGTATCTGAGTTATGAAATTATGCATGTACAATTCGCGAAATAGATGAACATTTCGTAAAATCTATGGTCTGAAGCCTATTAGGGTCTGCATTATCGGTCCAAAATTATTCATCGGCGATATTCGATAATTTTTCATAATTATCGCTGATACCGATATTTATCGCCAATAAAAATTATACCTCTTTTTTCGATGTGAGGTTTAGAATTGGCCTCTATCAATGACACATTATTCTTCCATTCTTGAATTATCCAATTACAATATTATTCTTAAACGAAGTAAGATATACAATATACATAACGCAGTATGTGCCGACTAGTTGGGGTCTTAAGTACGTGTTGGTTTTATATCTTACCACTTTACCCAGTGAAGTGGCATCAAGGCAAATTTGTGTCGGTGTAAAGTGATGCCATGGTTAAGCGATGTCAAGATAAATGGTATCATGATAAAGTGACGGGGTAAAGTGACTGGTGATGCCAGGGTTCAGTTAATTCAGGGTAAAATGATGTCAGGGTAATTTGGTGCCAGATAAAGTGGTGTCAGGGAAAACTGCTGTCAGAGCTTAGTGGTTTCAGAGCAAAGTGATGTCAAGGTTGAGCGGTATCAGGGTTCAGTGGTGCCATAATGAAGTGGTGTCAGGGAAAAGTGGTACCAGAGAAAAATGGTGTCAGAAAAAAGTCAGGATCATGTTATGCCAGGGTGATATGGTGTCAGGTTAAAGTAATGAGAGAATTTTTTCTTTAACTGTTGTTGTATAGAATTATCAGTATCATCAGTCAAGCTTTATCACTGATAACCAATTGTAATTATGTTTCATGTTTTATTGGCAATGATTTTATCACCTACAATATCGGTTGCAAACCCAATTCTAAAGCATATCCTTTAAAGCAAGTCCCAGATGCTCAACAACTGCCTAACTGAAGTTATCGCAA